>PVHP010005618.1:6842-24861 GCA_004024765.1 Zapus hudsonius
GTATTTGGAATTCATTTGCAGTGGCAAGAGGCCCTGGTGTTCTCGTGCTCTCTCTCTCTCTCTCTCTCTCTCTCTCTCTCTCTCTCTCTCTCTCTCTCTCCTGTATTTCTCTGCTTGAAAATGAATAAATAAATAAATTTTTAAACTCCTAAAATATGGGGTCGGATGTAGTTCTGTGAGTGGGTAGAGTACTTGCCTGACATGCAGGAAGCCCTGGGTTCTTTCTCCAGCACCAGATGTGGTGCTACATACCTGTAATCTCAGAAGGATCAGATGATTTTACATAGTGAGTTCAAGGCCAGCCTAGAACACATGAGACCCTGTCTCAAAAATAAATAAATAGCTGTAAAATACAATTAGCACTCAATGTTAATTCTCTGCATATGCAATCCCCTGTCCTCTCAAGTGGACAAAATTCCCTCCTCTTCAAACAAGGGGTCTAGCACCCTGCAATCTAGGGTGCTTTCAGCTAGTAACCTCCTTTGTAGAGCTAAAGGCCAGAATGTGGGAGGGGGCCGGGGGAAGGGGAGAAAAACCACTTTCTGCTTGTCCTGATGGGAAGGAAGGAGAGAGAGCCAGGTGAAAAGTGTTTCCTTCAATCTTTTAAAAAATATTTTATTTATTCATTTTCAAGTAGTGAGATACACAGAGAGAGAGAGAGAGAGAGAGAGAGAGAGAGAGAGAGAGAGAGAGAGAGAGAGAGAGAGAAAGAGAGAGAGAGAGAGAACCAGGGCCACCACCTTGTGGGTCTGGCTTATGTGGGTACTGGGGAATTGAACCCAGGACCTTAAGCACTGGAGGCAAGTGCCTTAACTGCTGAGCAATCTCTCCAGCCCTCCTTCAATCTTGACACAGAGCATCCGCCAACTAGTTCCTTTTCTTCCCAATGAGGAAACTGAGGCTCCCCCAAGTGATGGAAGCCAACTACACTGCCAGAACCTTCCCTCCCACAGGCACTCTGTTGCTAACCTCCTCACCTTCTTTCTTCCCTGGAGAGTCTGGGTCAGTGACAAGAAGTGTGTGAGGAGGAACAAAAAGGACCTTCAAGGAGCCAGTCTTTCTGCTAGACTTCATAAAAAATTTAACATGAAAACTTCTGCAGAGTAGAAGACACATAACAATGCAAATCATATGCTAATAGCATGCTAATCTAAAGTCTGGTCCTTAGAACTCTGACACACACCTGGTTATAGCTCCAGGGGAAACTCTGGGGAAACCCCTGGGTTCCAGGACTGAGGAGGATACATTCCATTGAGGGTCTTGTTATGGAGCCATCTTAGGACTGGAGAGGAGCAAGTATGTAATTTGGGACCAGGGTCAGTGTTAGTGCATGGCAGGGTTAGTGCAGTATTCAGAGCGAGTTGGAATAGGGACTGTTAAAGTCATCTTCTCACCTTGCCACCAACTCTGCCCTCACGTGCACCATCTGTCTTTGTCCTGCTGCACACGCCTCACTTTCCACTTGTCTGGGATCTCCACTGGAGAAGCTCTGGGGATATTGTCCGAGACCCCAGCCCATGTCTCAGTAGTCTTGGATTCTGGCCCCAAGACCACCAGCTGATCATGGTCCTGCCTAGGTCCCTCCTTGGGCAAATGTGACAGCTGCAGAAGCAATACGGACCTGGTGAGCTGGCAGCTTCATTCCAGAGCGCGGGGAAAGAGCAACAGAACATGAATAAATTCATGGAGCTGGCCCCTAGGCTCTCTGTGAGCCAAGCCTGCTCCCCCCACCAAACACACCCGCTGCTGCCTGAAGCCCTGCTGGTCACTGCAGCTCACAGCCCTGCCTGGGGATAGGAGCAGAGGGGAAGCTCTGAGAAAAGACGCCTGGTACCTGAGAGGGGCCGAGGTGAGGGACTCAAAAAGGGGGTGTTGGGGAGTAGGATGTGTGGGGTGGGGCACAGAGTTGGGAGGAGAAGGACTTCAGTGAATGGAGGGAAAACACGGGGAAGGAAAAGAAAAAGATGGCAGGACTTGGGATGGATGGGGCCTGAGGCTTTGGCAAAGAGGGCTGGTGTGACACTTGGCCTGCTTTCTCTGATCCATTCATCACCCAGACTGGGGGAGCAGATCTGGAATTAGACATGCATGGGCCAGATAAGGCCCTCAGCCACCCCCCCCCAAGACAAATGGTGACAAAGACCTTGAATAAAATTTGTATTTATGGTTGGAGGAGGAAGCCCCTCCCCCACTGGCTGCCAATCCTCTCCCAATCCTTTCAGGCACATATCTCCCCCCCCCAACCTCTTCCCACAGGCCTAAGCCTCAGCAACCTCTTCCGATTCATGATTCATGATGAAGTATGGTGGGAGGTCATGGGAAGGAGTACGAGAAACAAGAAGTGAGGAAATCACCTTCTACCCAACAATTGCACTCTGGTGGACCTTGTGTCCTCCATTTTACACAACATATTCCATCCATCACATTCCTGGATTTCCCTTTTCCCTAAGAGGCCTTTGCCGCTGTCAACTGCCAGATCGCCAAATAACCTGCACGTTCCTTAGTCCCAGAACACGTTTTACCAGCATCTAGCCTGGGGTCTCCAGTGTCCAAGCCCTAAGGAAGGATGAGGCCACTGGCTTTCCCTCAGGACCTTGACCTATTACAGCTAAAGTCCCCACTTGGTCATCCTGAAAGCAGATAGACAGGTATCTAATCCCTAATCTACATTTCAATTATGCCACTCTGCATAACCAACCAAACATTCATTATGTGGGGTATAATTTCTCTGTTTTATTATATATATATATTTTTGGATTGCAAACACTTGAAGGGGGATGAAGGTGCCAAGGTTTTTGTGGCTGAGGAAGTCTGGAACTAGAGCAAGACAGATTGGGCTGGGCTGAGCAAGCAGAACCCAAGAAGCCTTTGGCTTTCTCACCAGGAGAGACTCCTCCATAGGCTACAGTCCTGAGACCAGAGAATTGGCATCTGTGGGGTCTCCAATTTTAAGAACAAGAGGAAGACAAATACACATACCCCTTCAAGCAGCCTCATACAAGTGCACACTGAGACAGCTCACAATCCACAGACCT
Organism: Zapus hudsonius; assembly: GCA_004024765.1. NCBI lineage: Eukaryota > Metazoa > Chordata > Mammalia > Rodentia > Dipodidae > Zapus > Zapus hudsonius. Next base: position 9,878 of record PVHP010005618.1, read on the forward strand.
AATCACCCGGGGACACACAAGGCCAGATCCCATAACCACCCCCACACTCTCCCGCACTCCGCCGGCAGAGCCGCCCCGCCCCCGCGTCCTCCCCACAGTTGATATGTCACATTGGAGTCCGAACACGGACCTGGGTGTCTCTCTGCAACGCGCCATTTACATTTCTCTCTCGATCTGTCAACCTGTCTGGGCTCCTGTCTCTTTCCCTTGGTCTCTGTCTCTCCCTCTTTCCCCCAGAAGCTGTCAGTTAGTCTCTTTTTGAAGCTTTGTCTCTGTCTCTGCGTCTGACTCTTTGATTTCTGTCATTCCTTCTCTGCTTTCCTGTCGGTTTCCGGCTCATTCTTCCAGTCTCTCTCTCTCTCTCTCTCTCTCTCTCTCTCTCTCTCTCTCTCTCTCTCTCTTTCTCTCTCTCTGTTGCTGTGAACCCCCACCCTAGGGAGATTTACCTTTTCCCATTCAGGCCAACAAGTACGGGGTTGAACCCTTTGCCATGTTGCCATGTTAATCGGTATTCATTTGTGGCACTGAGGGGCGTGGGGTGGTCCATGGCTTCCCCCCACCCCGCCGGCTTGTTTTCTGCTTGCAGATGAGTTCCCTCACTCCTTGGTTAGCTCATCTTCTCTGTGTCTGTAGCCTGACCCCCGTTTATCCCATCGCTGTTTTCGGTTTTCTCTGGACTCTGCCAAACTCTGGACAGAGAGGCTGTTAGTAAGAATTCGGTGGGTGCCGCTCGTCGCTGCAGACCCGGGAACCCACTAGCAACCCGAAGGCCGGGGGGCTCGGAGGGGCGGCGGAGGAGGCTCGGCTGCCAGACCCGCCCCCGCGCTTCCCTCTCGGGGCGCCAGGGGTCGCTGGGCTCCCGGCCGCATAGAGTGGCTCCCGCCGCGCCGCGACTCGCTCGACCCGCACTGCTGCCCGGGGAAGAAGCGGAGGAAGGTTAGGGACGCGGAGAGACCGCCGGCGGGAGAGAGAGACCGCCGGCCGCCGGGGCTCCGATCAGGGCTGCGGCCACGGCTGCGGGAAGGAAGGAGGCGGGCAGTGCTTTCCCAGGGCTGGAGGGCAAAACCTCCGAGCAGGTGGCATCCACCCGCCCCTCAGAGCCCGGGACGTCCGGAGAGCCGGGGACGCACGGTGCGCGCTCCAGCTGCGAGAGGTCCTCGAGGGGAGCCCGGGCCCCGGGCCCCCCATCCACGAGAAAGCAACTGTCCAGCGAGCAGGTATCCCAGCTAGACCTCAAAGAAACCAGCCGTCCAAGAAACTGCGGATCGTGACCGCCCGGAGCCCCGGAGGGAGGGAGGCTCGCAGGAGACCACGGATTCTGGGCCCCGCAGGAGCTGTCCCTGGCCCAACCCTGGGGGACCGCCACCTCGACTGACGGTGCGGGGAGCCTGGCCTGGGCACACCCGTCGGGGGATCTAGACCCAGGCTCGACCCCGCGGAGAGCCCCGGGCCTCCGCCGCCATTGCGCCCAAAAGTGAGGAGGATTTGCTGGCCCTGGCCGCGTCACGGCTGAGCCGCCGCAAGCGGGTGGCGGGGGCGGCCGTCGGGGTGGCCATGGTGCTCCTGCTGCTGGTGGCCATCCCGCTGCTGGTGCACAGCTCCCGCGGGCCCACGCACTACGAGATGCTGGGGCGCTGCCGCATGGTGTGCGACCCCCACGGATCCCGAGACCCAGGCACCCCCGACGGCGCGACTGCTTCCGCGCCTCCCTTCCCGCCAGGGGCCAAGGGAGAGGTGGGCCGGCGCGGGAAGGCAGGCCTGCGGGGTCCGCCGGGGCCCCCAGGTCCTAGAGGGCCCCCAGGAGAGCCAGGCAGGCCCGGTCCTCCCGGTCCTCCCGGCCCAGGCCCGGGAGGGGCTGCGCCCCCGGCTGGCTACGTGCCTCGAATTGCCTTCTATGCGGGGCTTCGGCGACCTCACGAGGGTTACGAAGTGCTGCGCTTTGACGACGTGGTGACCAACGTGGGCAACGCTTATGAGGCAGCCAGCGGCAAGTTCACCTGTCCCATGCCGGGTGTCTACTTCTTCGCTTACCATGTGCTCATGCGCGGCGGCGATGGCACCAGCATGTGGGCCGACTTGATGAAGAACGGACAGGTGAGATTTCCCCTCTACCACTAATCTTCCCCAGATCTGACTGATGGCGTCCTAAAATCTCCTTGCACGCAGACTACAACCAAACAGCATCAGGAATCTAGGAATGCCAGGCTGCCAAGAACTTTAAAAAAAAATTATTTGTATGTGTATATATGTAGGGGTGGGTACATCTGTGCCACAGAGCATGTGTGTAATTCAGAGGACAACCTTTTGGAGTATTTTTTTAAAAATTTATTCATTTTCAAGCAGACACACACACACACACACACAGAGAGAGAGAGAGAGAGAGAGAGAGAGAGAGAGAGCCAGCCGAAGGGCCACCAACTTGTGGGTCTGGCATATGTGGGTCCTGGGGAATTGAACCCAGGGTCTTAGGCACTGGAGGCAAGTGCCTTAACCTCTGAACCATCTCTCCAGCCCTGCCAAGAACTTTGAAATCGCTCAATTTGGACAAAAAGGGAGGAATTAAGGGCCAAAGAAAGAAAATTGCCTGCCCAAGTCTCACACAGCCTTAAGAATGAATGGTGTTAGAATTCGGGACTCAAAGTATAATGTCTCTGTAGCCTCTATCTCACGCTGCAACCTTGGGCACCCACACCAAATGTCTCTGGTGCTTCACCTTATTTGTTAGCCTCTTTTCTCTTCCTGTCCTTAGCTTTCTCCTGGGAGTAGTCTTCCTAGAGTATGGGTTTCCCAGCCCTGGCATGGGACAAGTCACCAGGAATCTGGCTGCTCAGAATAACATTGGAACCTTGTCTTGGGCAGTGGAGGTGCCCAGCTTGAATTTGGAAGGAAAAAGTAAAAAAAAAAAAAAAAGAAAAGAAAAGAAAAAAGAAACGAAGAGAAAAGAAAAACACTAACTTGCTAATTTTCCAGGCATTTGTCCTATTGCCCATGCCAGAACCCGAGGCTAAGCCTAGATCAGGCCTTGCTCTCAGTTAATACTGAGTCTGTAGACAGACATGGAAACTGCTCTAACAGCTCAAGGGCAGCTAGGTTGTAGAAAGAGCAGATTGCCTTTAATTCCAGCACTTGGGAGGCAGAGGTAGGAGGATTGCTGTGAATTCAAGGCCACCCTGAGACTACATAGTGAATTCCAGGTCAGCCTGGGCTAGAGTGAGACCCAACCTCGAAAAACCAAAACCAAAACCAAAACCAAAAACAAACAAACAAACAAAAAAAACCAGATTGGATTTTGATTTGGAGGATCTTGGAGACAAGAGACAAGAACAAAGGAGGCCTTGGACCCTGGCCTGATCCATAGGTCGCACATCCTCCCTAACAACCTCTCAGCCTCTGGTTCCACTGCCCTGGTGAGAGTCAAAATCACTCTGCCTTGGTTTTGGCATTCAGCACCAAGGACGCCACTCATGAAAGAGCACACAGGAGTCATCAAGGGGCCATGGTCAGGGATAGAGGGAGCTGCCTGGGCAGTGAGACAGAGGGGGGGGGGCTGAGCAGTGACCTTTGAATGTGCCATGGAGAGGGTGTTGCCCTGGTGCATCAGGCCTACTCAATCTGAGCTTTGGGCCCTGCAGTGCCAGGCTGAGCCCAGAAGGACACCATCCCTGGTCCACCTCTTATATCTGCTTTAGATCTCAACAGGACCTCCCAGGAAACCCAAGCAAAAGAAGGGGATTGAGATAGTGTCTGCCTGCTTGCATGATTCGAGTGTATCTACGTGTGAATAGAATCTTAGTGTTTTTCTTTCTGTTTCACCCTGTAGGTGGGCTTGGTGTGTGTGGGCATGTGGGAGGAACCCGAAGGAGGTGTATTTAGCATTGCTTTGGAGGGGGTGCAGTTCTCACTCTGTATTCTGTGACAGACAAGCAGAGCTCTGAGGCCCTGGGGACTGTAAATAATGATTAGAATAATGATGAATAATTAATGAGTTAATAACCAGTCCTGGTGGGATGGGGAAAGGGGGGTTGGGAAGGGGACTGGAGGCATGAGGAGGAGACTGCTAGGAGGCCTTAGGAGAGACGACAGGGCTTCTCTTTCTGGCAGCAGGCAGACCTCCATATCATCTCCCCATCATCTGGGCAACAGTTGGCACTTTGCTGGGAAATGAGTGCCCACAGGCCAGAACACAACCTTCCCAGGGTGCACACCTTGGGACATGGGAAGACACATTTATGCCCAGTACTCAGGGAAGAAAACAAGTTTAGGAAATCCAAGTGGGCACAGAATCTTAAAAGAATCCTCTGAGTTTTAAGAAAATTTTGTTTATTTATTTATTTAGAGAGAGGCAGAGAAGAGAGACAGAGAGAATGGACGGACACACCAGGGCCTCTAGCCACTGCAAACACACTCCACATGCATGTGCCACTTTGTGCATCTGGCTTTATGTGGTTTACTGGGGAATCGAACCCAGGTCATTAGGATTTGTAGGCAAGTGCCTTAACCACTGAGCAATCTCTCCAGCCTGGTTTTATTTTAAAATGAGAGTAATAAGAGCAATCTCTATATATTTCTATGTGCAAACCACTATTCTGAACTTCACACATAGTAACTCATTTAACAACTTCCTGAAGTAGGCTTATTCCACCTCTGCACACCCCTACACCTTATAGCTCAAATTAAGGCCCAGAGACGGCCAGACTTGTGCTGAGCTACACAGCTGGTGATTGGCTCCTAGCCTCTCCTTGTCCCCAGCCCTGACTCTGAGCCCCTGGCCACCCCAGCTCTGCGCAGGACTGACTTATGGTTTATTTCTCCCTCTCTAGGTCCGGGCCAGCGCCATTGCTCAGGACGCGGATCAGAATTATGACTATGCCAGCAACAGCGTCATTCTGCACCTGGATGTGGGTGACGAAGTCTTCATCAAGCTGGATGGCGGGAAGGTGCACGGTGGCAACACCAACAAGTACAGCACCTTCTCCGGGTTCATCATCTACCCTGACTGAGCAGGGCACCTTCTCACACACTCCTACTTATCCCTTTGTTCCCATCTGCACCCACTTCCAGCTTGCCCCACCCAAGAGCCTGGTGGCAGGGCGATCCCTCCAGCTCCTGGAATCTACCTTAATGGGAGGATTCTTGGGGCTCAAGGGTTAAGTGACTGGGGGGTCTTGAGAGGAGAGAGAGGCTTAGGGAGGGATCACCAGGATCAGTTCAAGCTCCCCTGAAAGCCAGACCAGAGCAGAGGTCATGGCCCTCTCCTGCTAGAGTTTAGAGAGCAGTTTCACTAGGGCTCAGAGGCTCATAAAGAGGAAGGGGAGCTCTGTCAGCTTGGGAGGGTAGGCACTGGGCCTAGGTCATTACCACTTGCTCATCTCTTCCCCCCACCTCATTTTTCAGGCTCCGGGCTCCCAGCCTTGGCAGCCTTCCTGTGTGAACTGCAGGAACTTTTCCTAGCATTTAAAACTCATTCTGTACAGCCCCCATCGTACCCCTGTCCAGGCTAGGTCCTGGGGTTACAGCTACCTTTGCCTCTTCCAATAAAGTGAGGTTAGGGGATTGTGTGTTGCTGCTTACCTCGGTGCAGTGGGGGATGGGGGTGGGCTGGTCCTTTTCCTGACCCCCTGAAAGGATTCCTACCATGCCAATTTCCACCCAGGTCTACCTTGGGGGGGGAAGAGAGTGGGGCAGCCCAGGATTCAGCTCTTCCAGGAGAGCTCCCTCTAGGTTGAGGGGGACATGGGACAGTGACACCAAGGGAGGATTCCAAAGCGTGGGCCTAGTGTTACTGCCCTTCTACTACTTCTTCATACTACTGTATGGAGAATTTTACCAGGATTTTTCATTTTTCATTTTGTATTTATTTATTATTTACTTGGTTTTTCTAGGTAGGGTCTCACTCTAGCCCAAGGCTGACCTGGCATTTATACTGTAGCCCCAGACTGGTTCTCAAATTCAAGGCAATCCAATCCTCCTAACTCTGTCTCCCAAGTGCTGGGATTAAAGCCGTGTGCTACAACACCTGGATTTATTTATTTTGAGGCAGGGTGTCACTGTAGCCCAGGCTGGCCTTGAACTCAGGCTGATCCTCCTACCTGTCTCCCAAGTGCTGGGATTCAGGATGTGGGGCACCATGCTCAGCTTTCTACCAGTTTTTTTTTGTGTGTGTGTGTTTAGGATAGGGCATAGTCATATAGTTGGGTCTGGCCTACAACTCCTGGGCCCCTGCCTCAGCCTCTGAATAGCTGGGATCAACGGGTGCCAACCAAGAGTTCTAGCAGAGGTGCATGATGAGGAAGTAGCTGATGGCTCCTGGAAGTGGGACTGATCTCAAGGCTCAGGGAGAACAAGTCCCACAAGTGCACCCAGCCCACTCAGTTTGCTGAGAATGTGGGCTAGGCAAGAGCTGGACTATATTCACCCATGATCTTGACAGACCTCTAAATTGGAGCACACTGCCACCATGTGGGCAACTGGAGAGCAACAGCAGTGGCTATACCATTAGGACACTTAAAACTCTAGCTGGACATGAAACTTTAGAAACTTTATTAATGGATAAAAGGGTGTTGGCTCCCAGTCCCACTGGCAGACCAACAATAAATAGGGCTAAAGGGAAGGGGTTAGTTAGCTCAGCATAGCAGAAGTCAGTGGAGGCTGGAGTCTTATGATGGAGAGCCCTGTGGGACCATGGAACCAACTGGAATGAAACACTGGAGAGAAGGAGAGATCATATTTCCATAACTTCTTAGTAAAAAAGGCAAGGTCAGCCCTGACACCACCCCCAGTTCCCACGGCTTGCTGTGCAGGGGTGGCCTGGCTGCACAGAGGGCTCACCAGGGAATCTTGCCATTCAAGCAGCATGGCCACAGGATTGGTGCAGACCCGGGCGGGCCCTGGGGGAGCCTTCAGGCTGGTGTAGAAAGCGCACTCATCATCCAGACGGGCCTCCTGGGAGCAGTGGATGGCGGTGAGACATGCTTTGAGGCGCTGCCTCAGGGCCAGAGTTCGAGGGGCCAGACTGCTGGGGCCTGAGGGCCATGGAGAGTTTAGAGGGGGCTTGCTCTGGAGACTTATACTCCCACCAGGCTGCCCTCTCCCCTCCCCAAGGGTCAAGCCCATTAGGAGCACAGAACTAGGCTCCTGTGAAAGCCAAAGGAAAGAAAGTAGGGCCCTGCCCATGCAGTGAGAGAGCCCTTTTCCTCATGCCCTTCCCAGGCAACCTTACCTGACTGGCCTGTAGGGAGCCTCAAAGACTGAAGTGAGTGGATAGCCGGGCTGGCACAGAGTGGATTTTGGGAAGAGAAGGTCAGGCTGGTGGTCGCTGGAGGCCCCTGATTGCAGCAGTGCTGTGGGCTGGACTCTGGGCTGCTAGGTTTTAGGGAACGGACTGCTGAGGCCCTCAGCTCTACCTTAGGGCAGACCTCAGGGGATCTAGCATATCTTTGGGGGCTAGGCTGAAGGGGCTCAGGTTGTGCTGGAGGACAGGGATCAGACTGTGCCTGGGAGGAAGGCTGTGGCCCAGCCCTACAACAGGGCTCTGGCTCTGGGGGCCCTGGGTCTGTGGGAAAGCAGGCCTGAGCCACCTCAGCCTCTAACCCGGGGCAGGGCTGTGGCTTTGCACACTCCTCCACAAGGCAGGGGTCTGCAAGTCCAGGGTGCTTAGACAAACCAGGAAGGTGGGAAGTGTCAGAATCATGTCGTGGAGTATTCAGAGTTCCAGAAATTTCAGCCAGCATGGGCTGAAGTTCAAGCATATCCAGAGAGGAGCCTCCATCAAAAGAACACTTGTCTACTGCTAGCCCCTCTATCTCCTGTCGCAAGAGTTGCTGCAGCATATTGATGCGCTGTGGTAGGAGAGAGGGTCCCAGTGTGTCGTTGCTGTGGGTTCAAAAGGTCACCCACACTGTCTTCTTCCCACACCTCTATCTCCTCCCAGCTCCCCTTCCCCAGCCCTCATGGCCTAGAGGCATCAAAGCTGCTGTCCCTGCAGGCCCACCTGCATCCTTAGCTCCTGCCTGGTGAGGGTTTTATTGGGGTGAGGTTCAGAAGCACTTGTCCCAGGTGGTTTCCCAGCTTCCTCCTGCAACCTCATACAGCTGTCCTGGTCAAACAACCGTACAGCAATCTGCTCCTGCCATGTTGAAGGAAAGGAAGCAGATGAGGAAGCCAGATTGGGACAGAAGAGAAGACCATTTGTAGCCAGGAGCAGTGGCCTTTCATCCCAGCACTCAGGAGGCAGAGGTAAGTTCAAGCACTCAGAGACTACATAGTGAATTTCAGGTCAGCCTGGGCTAGAGTGTACCCTCTAGTGAGGAATGGATCAAAGTTCCTGAGAGGCCCTAGAAGTCAGGTATGGTTGTACAAACCTGAATTCCAGCTCTCAGGAGGCTGAGGCAGGAAGATAGAAAGTCTGAGGCAAGCTGTAGATACATAGTGAATTATCAGAAAGAGGGAAATACAGATGGACTGTAAACTTAGTCTAGGAGGGGCAGCTGAGAAGCAGCAAGAGATAGAGAGACAGCATACCTGACTCAAACCACCAGGTCAGCGGGACCTGTGCTTGAGCACAGGAAGGCTTTTGACACTTACCCAGGGCAGGGCAGGCTCTTCTTGGTAGGACTGAGGGGAGAGGCCATTTAAGCACTGGGACTGCAATAGACATGATGCATCATCAAGGCCCATCAAGGTGGAACCCAGTCTCCCTGGCCTGGATGATTCCCATACCTGCACATCACCTCCCTCTCCTCAGTCTCAGCCTATGCCAGCTACCTCTTCTGCCTTCTCTTACCTTCTTCTGGACTTTGGGGGCTGAGTGGATGGGTGTGAATTGGGCTTTGGGTTGAATGGCGAGACGTCGCAACAATGAATATGAGGTCTGGGGAGAGATGTTGGTGTCTGAGCAATGACAAAACCTAGACCTAGATTGTCCTGTCTACCCAGACCCTGGGATTTGTTGATACAAACCGCAGCTGGGAGGCCTGAGGTAGTTACACGCTGAGCCTTTCCAAAGGGTGATGGGTGGGTGACAGAAGGTGTTACTACACGACCAAACATGGGCTGGGCCACAGGGGCAGGAGAGGGCATTAGATGAGAGACGCCACTGTCCTATGGAGAGACAATAGGTGGGAAGAATGCTTTTTGTGCCTTTGCCCTCCTGTCTTTCTTTACCTCCCCTCCCAAAGAAGGGTCTCACTCTAGCCTAGGCTGACCTGGAACATGGAACTCACTCTGTAGTCCCAGGCTGGCCTTCAACTCAGTGACCCTCCTACTTCTGGCTCCCAAGTGTTGGGATTAAAGTTGTGTGCCACAACCCCAGGCTGCCTTACCATGTCTTATTCTCCCAGTAGCAGCCAGTGTGATTCTTTTTTTTGGAGATAGGGTCTCAAGTAGCCCAGGCTGTGAACCAGGTATGTAGCCAAGTCTGACCTTGAACTCATGACCCTTTTGCCAGCTCTGGGATTACAGGTGTGCACTCTTTCAAGTTACAGGTGTAACTCTTTCAAGACTGAAATCAGTAGGGCGTGGTGGCACATGATTTTAATCCCAGCATGCTGGAGGCAGAGGTAGGAGGCTCACCATGAGTTTGAGGCCAATTTGAGACTACATAGTGAGGCCGGGCGCGGTGGCGCACGCCTTTAATCCCAGCACTCGGGAGGCAGAGGCAGGCGTGAGTTCAAGGCCAGCCTGAGACTACAGAATGAATTCCAGGTCAGCCTGGGCTAGAGCGAGACCCTACCTCGAAAAACCAAAAAAAAAAGAGACTACATAGTGAATTCTAGGTCCACCTGGGCTAGACTGACACCCTACCTCAGAAAACGAAAAACAAACAAAAGACTGAAATTAAATGTCACTCCCTTTATCCACTCCCTCTCTCCCTGGCTTTCCACTCATTCCAAGAGGCAAGAACACATGCTGATTTATAAATCCTTACCTAATCTGATCTTGCTATCACTATAAACTCATCTTGCCCTGCTCCTTCCTCAGCTTCAGTCTCACTGGCCTCTTCCACTGGCCCACAAATACTATACTACACATATTGTCTTTTTTTATTTTTTTGAGGTAGGGTCTCATTCTAGCTCAGGCTGACCTGAAATTCACAATATAGTCTCAGGCTGGCCTCCTACTCAGTGATCCTCCCATCTCTGCCTCCTGAATGTTGGGATTAGAGGTGTGCACCACCATGCCTGGCTGTCTTTTCTAAGTTTTTTTTTAAACTTAATGTTTTATTTATTTATTTGAGAGAGTATGGGCACACCAGAACTTCCTGCCACTGCAAACACATTACAGACACATGCACCATTTTGTGCATCTGGCTTTATGTGGGTGCTAGGGAATCAAACCAGGGCTGTCAGGCTTTGCAAGTAAGTGCCTGTAGCCACTGAGCCATCTCTCCAGGCCAGGTCCATCAGCAGTTGTCTCATGGAATGTTCTAACTATCTGCGTGGCTCACACCCTCAACTCCTGCTTTTATCTTCTCAATGGCAGTGCTCTGTCCAAGCTACCTATTTTTAAAAAAGTTATTTTAGTGCTTGAGATGAACCCAAGGCTTTGCCCATGCTAGCCAAGCACCCTACCACTGAGCTAAATTCCCAGTCCTAAACATTGGTCTATCCTTTTTTAAAAAAGGCAGGCCTGGAATTTGTACTTCTGTCTCAGCCTCGAGTGCTGGATTACAGATACTAACATGCCTGGCTCCAAACAATTTTACTTGTATTTTAAATTCCCCCTCCCAGGCTGGAGAGATAGCTTAAGAAGGTTAAGGTGCTTGCCTAAAAAGCCTAACAACCCAAGTTCAATTCCCTAGTACCCATGTAAAGCCAGATGCATGTGACTGGAGTCCTTTGCAGTGCCTAGAGGTCCTGACGCACCCATTCTCTGTCTCTCCTCTCTACCTCTGCTTGTAAATAAATAAAAATATATTTCAAAATATTTGCCTTAGATTCCCCCTACCAATTCTCTTCAGTGCCTTATGTATTAGTTAGAGAACATATCACCAGCTACATTCTATACATTCCATATATTTTTTTTTTTTTTTTGGTCATTCATGGTAGGGTCTCGATCTAGCTCAGGCTGACCTGGAATTCACAATATAGTCTCAGGCTGCAATGGAACTCCAGATGCATGTGCATCTTTGTGCATCTGGCTTTATGTGGGAACTGGGAAATTAAACCCAGGTCTTTAGGCTTTGCAGGCAAGCACCTTAACCACTGAGCCACCTCCCCAGTCCCCCCCACTTTTTTTTTTTTGCATTTTCTATATATGTTCAGGACCTAAAACAGTGTCTGCATTCAATAGTTGGTTAGTAAATATCTGTGAGATGAAGGGATGCTTTTGGCTGACAAATGTTGGATGTGCTTTGGCATGACCTGATAGTGATACAAACACATACCACCTCTCACTCCATGCCCTAGACACCTGGTAAAGTTATCAGGCCCATACTGGAGAGCATTTGGGCCCAACTAGGGCAAACTCAGACCCAATAGTATCCTGAGGCCCAGGACTGCTTGGCTCTACCCACAATATTCAATGTTGGCTGCCTGTGGAATCCCCCAAGCACCTCCTATATTCCCCACCTTCATCCCAAGAGGGTCCAGTTCCACCCTGGTTTGTATTATCTCTTGAGTTTCTCTTAATGATGCTTGCTGTACCAGACCCAGGAGGGCTCCTCCTCCTACATCTGAGTGAGAAGCAACTTCATGTTCTCCTTCAGGGAGCAAGGAAGCTGGGAGGAGACAGGACATTTGTTTTAGTGTTTAGAACATGCACCAGAGCCTGGCAGAGGGCTTTGCAACTTCTGAAGAGGGTGTACCAACCAGTTTAACAGTTCCCACTACCCATCAGGGTGAGGGGCCCATCCAACATCCCCTGAGAACCCAACACTATCTCAGCAAACATTTATAAACCTGAACATGCTAAATGGGCTGGTGGGTATGATGGATCTTTGGAATAGTGCGTGGAAGTCCAGTTGCAGGAAGAGGGTAGAAATGGGGACACAAGTGTAACTGGACAATCTCAAGCCCATCCAGGCTTCTTCCTCTCCTGCTTTCTCTCTCCCTGGTTCTGGGGATTGAACCCAGAGCCTCAGAAATGCTAAGTAAGCACTCTGAGCTACACTGCTGGCCTTCTGGCTCCTGACCTAGGCTCCCTGCTTTCCCACCTCCTCAGCCACCATTCCCACACACAAAGCCTGATAAATTGTTTTCTTGTCTTGTTCCTGTTGCAGGCAGCTCACCCATTCCTGTTCACTCTCTAGCTAGACATACTCACCAGGCTTCACTGGTGTTTCCAGGAGCAATCTTGAGGCATGACTCACTTTAGTCCTGATGACAATAAGGATAATAGCAGTCACTGAGAATTAAGTATAGGCTGGCCATCTGCAAACTGCTTTGTTATTTTATTTTCACAATAACCCTTAGTGTTACATTACTTGACTGATAAAGAAACCAAAGCTTGGGGCTGGGAAACGGCTTTTTAATGACAGTTAAAGGCACTTGCTTACAAAGCCCGCTGGCCTGGATTCAATTCACCAGTACTCACGGAAAGCCAGATGTGTGCTGGGATTAAAGGAGTGGTGACTGGACCCTCCTGGGATGCAGGTGGGGAGTACGAGATGTGCTTGGGGGATTCCACATGTAGCCAACACTGAATATTGTGGGTAGAGTCAAGCAGGGCCTCAGAATATTATTGGGTCTGAATTTGCCTAGGTTGGGCCCAAGTACTCTCCAGGAGGCCAGCAGGGACTAGAGACCCTACCTTGAAAATCCAAAACAAAACAAAAAGGCAGACGTAAAAAGTGGCATAAGAACTGGTGTTTGAAGTGACAAGAGACCCTGGCATACCCATGCATATGCAAACACACATGCAAATAAACAAATATAAAACCAGAGCTGGAGAGATGGTTCAGTGGTTAAGGCACTTGCCTCCAGAGCCTAACAACCAGGGTTCAATTCCCAGAACCTACTTGAGTCAGATGCCACAGGTGGCCCATGCACCTGGAGTTTGTTTGCAGTGGCTAGAGGCCCTGGCACACCCATACTCTCTCTCTGCTTGCAAATGAATTAAATGTTTAAAAAATAAACATAAGGGCTGGAGAGATGGCTTAGCAGTTAAAGCTTGCCTGCAAAGCTCAAGGACCCAAGTTCTTCGATTCCCCAGTACCCATGTAAAGTGAGATGCACAAGGTGGCGCATGTGTCTGGAGTTCATTTCAGGTGGCTAGAGGCCCTGCATGTCCATTCTCTCTGTCTGCCTCTTTTTTTCTCTCTCTCTCAAATAAATAAATAAAATATTTATAATAATTCAGAAAGGTTAAGGCAAACTTGACAACTCATAGTGATAAGGGCTGAGAGTTAACCTCAAATCAGAAAAGATGATGACACCAAAACAAAAGAGACTAATTGAGAGGGGGAAGAAATATGGGGGAGGGTGGGAGGGGTTTATGGTCTATAATTATGGAAGCTATCAATAAAAAGCTAAAAAAAAAAATAAAATAAAATGTAAGAAAAAAAAAAAGAGTTAACCTCTAATCCCATTTCTTGCTAGTTTATACTCTAGACAAAAGAGCTCACCCTGGGCAGTCACAGGTTCCTCCCATCCCTCTGTTGGGGTGAAAGGGTATCCAAAAACTACTGGAGCCGGGTGTGGTGGCGCACGCCTTTAATCCCAGCACTCGGGAGGCAGAGGTATGAGGATCGCCATGAGTTTGAGGCTAGCCTGAGACTCCAGTGAATTCCAGGTCAGCCTGAGCTAGAGTGAGACCCTACCTCAAAAACAAAACAAACTACTGGAAGCCCCCCAGCTCCTGGGACCCCTGTCTCAGACATTCTCCATTCTCCCCTGTGCCTTCTCCCACAACCTTTCCTCACCGGCTGTTGCCACACGTTTCTCTTCTTAGCTCCTCTAAACTGAGGTGGGTGGAGGAAGGTCCTACAGGTGGAATCTGATTCATAGGAGAAAACATGAAAGACTCAGAAGTGGGCAACAAATCAGGTGCCCCCACCAGCTCATCTCCCTTGACAGAACCCTTGGCTCATCTAAAGTACTTTTTTCTCTCAGGATCGAAGCTCCCAGAAAGCCTGAGCATCAACTCAAGGGCACTCACCACAGTCCCTGTCCCTCGGAGCCCCAAAGTGCGGCCATGAGGTCCTGGTCCTTCTATCCTTGAGAAGCAGGAAGACCTGGCAGGGTTCGGTGGGTGGATAGGGGTTCTGGGAGCCAGGTATGCTGAAGCCCGAGCACTCTGTGACCCCAATGGAGGTTGATCAGCAAAGCTCAGAATTACCTCTTCAGCCCACCCCAGACTGATTGCATACCTGTCCCATTACCTGTCCCCTCCGCATGGTGCCTCCCTTGCTCCCTCGAACCAGTACTCTCTGAGCCAGACTGGAACGGTGCCCTAGGGGATAGCTTTTCACCCCCTCACCTGACAGGATGGTGGCAAGGGCTGCAGGGTCAGCCACAAACTCTATGGCCCCTGAAGCATCTGCAAGGGAAGACAAGATCAGAAGGAAAGGGGGTGGGGAAAGCACAGGAATAGTCACCCAGAATGCAAGACAGAGCAAGCCACTACTCACTCACACCACACAAAACCTTGTCTTAAAATGTTGAAAAAAAAAAAAACAAACAAACAACCAAAAAACCTTTAATCCTTTAATCCCAGCACTCAGGAGGCAGAGGTAGGACCACCATGAGTTTGAGGCCAGCCTGGGACCACAGAGTGAATTCCAAGTCAGCCTGGGCTAGAGCAAGATCTTACCTCAAAAAAATACAACAAAATAAACAAACAAAAAAAATTTGGGGGGCTGGAAAGATGACTCAGCAATTAAACCTTTGTAGTTGCTTACAAAGCCTGACAGCCAGGGTTTGATTCCCCAGTACCTACATAAAGCCAGATGCCCCAAGTGGCAAGAAGCCCTGGCACATCTATTCCCTCTCTCTCCCTCTCTGTATTTGCAAATGAAAAATAAACATTTAACAATTTTAAAAGGGGGC
>PVHP010005618.1:24961-64638 GCA_004024765.1 Zapus hudsonius
ACTCTTCTCCACTACCCCCCCCCCCCCTTTGCAATTACTTAAAACCTTTTTTTTTTTTTTTTTTTTAGTTTTTTGTGGTAGGGTCTAGCTCAGGCTGGCCTCAAACTCACGGCGATTCTCCTACCTCTGCCTCCCAAGTGCTGGAATTAAAGGCGTGCGCCTGGCTATATATAAGCATTTTTAACATTTTTGTAAAGGGTTGAGGAGAGGGCTCAATGAATAAATGTTTGCAGTATTAGCATAAGGACATGAGTTCAGATCCCCAGAAACTTCATTAAAAAACAAACAACAACAACAATAAAAACAGGTGCAGTGACAGGTGTGTGTAATTCCAGCACTGGTAAAACAGAAACAGGAGGGTCCCTGGGACTTGCTGCAAGACCAGCTGGTCTAGCTGAATTCATAAGCTTCAGGTTCAGTGAAAGATTCTGTCTCAAATAATAATAATGTGGCTGAGCATGATAGCACTGGGGAGGCTGAGATAGGAGGATTGCTGTGAGTTGGAGGCCAGCCTGGGACTACAGAGAGACCCTACCTCGAAACAAGCATGATGATGATGATGAGGATGAGGATGTGGAGCATGCCTCAGGAAGACACCTAATGTTGATTTCAGGCCTACACAAACACACACACACACACACACACACACACACACACACACACACACATACACACACACACACACACTATTGTAAGCAGTGGAGCCAAAGATGGATAAGTCAAAGCCCCTGTTATCAAGAAGCTATCATCAACCACTGAGAAGTAACAGACTCAAACAGAAGTATGGACAGATTTAAAAGAAGATGACAGAAAAATTGACTGTGGCTGGTCCTGGTGGAGCACGCCTTTAATCCCAGCACTGGGGAGGTGGAGGTAGGAGGATCCCCATGAGTTCAAGGCCACCCTGAGATTACATAGTGAATTACAGGTCAGCCTGGACTAGAGCGAGACCCTACCTGGAAAAACCTAAAAAAAAAAAACCAGGTGCACACCTATAATCCCAGTGTTTAGGAGACAAAGACAGGAGACTCTGTCTAGCTAGTCTTGCTGAATCTTTTAGCTCCAGGTTTAGTGAGAGACCCTGTGTCAAAATAAAGAATGCAACTGAGGAAGACACCCAGCATCAACCTAGCAGGCACATGCACTGGCATACGTCCACACACACACACACCATGTGCAAAGAAACCTTTTTGTTTTTGTTTTTTGAGGTAGGGTCCCACTTTTGAGGAGGAAGAAGAGGAAGAAGAAGAAGAGGAAGAAAAGAGAAGAGAAACTGACTGTGTCTGGGGTTATAGAAAAAGCTTCAGAAGAGATGGCCTCAAAGAGCAGAAGCAGGCTGAGAGACGGCTCAGCAGTTAAGGTTCAATTGAAAGACCTGGGTTCATAACACCAGATGCACAAAGTGGCACATGCATCCGGAGTTGCATTTCCAGTGGCTGGAAGCCCTGGCGTGCCCATTCTCTCTCTCCCTGCTGGCAAATAAATAGCTGGGCGTGGTGATGCACCTCTTTAATCCCAGCATTTGGAAGGCAGAGGTAAGAGGATTGATGTGACTTTGAGGCCACCCTGAGACTACATAGTGAATTCTATAGAGGTCAGTCTGGGCTAAAGTGAGACTGTAACTCGAAAAACCAAAAACTATAAAAGTAAATAATAAAAAGACACCAGGGGCTGTGTAAAACCCCACTGTGCCCTTCCAAATACCACTCAATCAAGGACTCTGTTCCCAAGTCTCCAACAGGTACCTGTCCGGGTAGAGGGCTCATGCTGGATATTTTGTTCCTCAAGGCTAGGCTTGAGCTCTTCCAAGGGGTTCCGGAGCCGAGTGGCCACCACCAATCTTGGTGGTTTCTCGGTTTGGTGCGATGCTTTCCATCGGGAGCCTGCTGCATCAACGAGGGGGCGGGAAGCGCTGAGTAGTGGCTTCTGAAGCAGTTTCTGGAAGGAGGGCAAAAGCTGGGATTCCACGTTGGGGTGCGTTGCCGATGGGTGCTGCCACTCTGTCATTGCTCCCTTCACCCACCAGTCCCCTCTTTTACCCTCGGATCATGGTTCTCCTTGTCCAGAGAGCGAGGCTCGGCCATGGGGACATCCGGGCATCTCTGAGAGCGAACAGGAATCCTGCTAGGGTTAGGAGTCGCAGCCGGGAGGAGGGACTCCGTGGCTTGGAAAGTGGACATGGCGGCTACAGCTGTGATGGACAAAGGAAGGAGACAGGTCTTGGGGGTCCCAGCCAACCATCCCTCGGGGCCTGGGCACTGACACCCCGATACTTCCACTTTGTCCCAGGCCAGGGTCCCAGGTGCTCCCATCGCTCGCAAGGCCGCTCGACACCCCAAAGCTGCTCTTCCGCCCGCGGACCCCAAACGACCCTCCTCCCAGCAAACGGCCGAAGAAGTCCTCTCCTCCAGGATCCCGGCAAGGCCGCACCTTCGCAGAAAGTCCCTCGGGTCGCCCCCACTCTCTTAGCTTTTTCACCGACTTTCTGGGATTCTGCGGCTGCGACTACCCCAGTTCGTAAAATACGCCAAGCTCCTGATTGGCTGATCCGCGCTGTCGCGGAAGCGCGTGGACACGTGACCCGCGACGTCCAATCCCTAGGCTTCGGAGGCGGGGCCAGAAGAGGGACGAGTTCGCAGATCCACTTTCTCGCCAGGAAAAAACTGACCCGACCCCATCAGCCAATCGGAGCACGGAGCGCGGGTGGACGCACGGGAGCGCAACCCTGAGGTCCGGGCAGCCGAGCTGGGCTGCAACGGGCGCTTTTGTACTCTCGCGAGATCTTGAGACGGGGGAGAGAAGGCCCCTCCCGAGAGAGCCGAGGCCCTGCAGTGCCTGCCCGGAGGGGAGGTTGTCCGGTGGCTCCGGCTGCATGCAGTCTGGCCCCGGATCCAGCCCACCGCGCCGCCGAGACCAGGCGCTGCCGCCCACGGGGAGAGAAGCTGCTGGAAGAGCTCCGGAGGGGAAAGGTTCCTCCCACTTGAGGGTCTCCTCACCTCCCGGGGGCTTCAGGTCTGGAGGATCGTGGGGAGAGGTTGGTATGAAGCTGCCTTGTACCTGGAAGGGATGACCCCTAATGGAGGATCCTCCTGCCTCAGCCTCCCGGGGGCTGTGATTACTGGCGAGAAGCACCACGTCCTGCTTAAAGTTTAAAGGACCCTGTTGCGCAGCCTAGTGAGAGGCTAGGAGAAAGCTAGCTTCTTTTAGGCGTTTTCAGTTAAAGAAGATACCACTCCACATGCCATCTCACCCTGGCACCAGAAACTCTCGGCAGAACTGGAACTCATGCATACCAGAATTTGATCTATAAAGCTTGTACCTTCATTCCCAGCACTGGGGAGGTAGAGATAAGAGGACAGCCCTGAGTTCGAGGCCAGCCTGGGAGTACATAATGAATTCCAGGTCAGCCTGTGCTACAATGAGACCCTACCTCAAAAAAAAAGGGGGGGGAAGGGGGGCTGCTGGAGAGATGGCTCAGCGGTTCAGGCACTTGTCTGCAAAGCTGAACAACCTGGGTTTGATTCCCCAGTACCCAAGTAAAGCCATATACACAAAGTCGTGCATGCATCTGGAGTTCATTTCAGTGGCTACAGGCCCTGGCCTCCCACTCTCTCTCTCCCTAATACTTGAGGGGAAAAATTAAATATGATGTCAGACTACCTGCCATATTTGGGAGCACCAATTCTCTTTCTCGCTTTCTCTCAATGCAAATAAAAACACAAACACAAATATATAAAATTTGGAGGGGAGGGTTGAGGTACAGTCAAACCACAACCGGCTTGAAATCATCTTGAATTCTTTACACAATTGGGTTACAAGTGTGTCTATGGTTACATGATTTGGGGCACAAACAGACAGTCAGTCGTTGATTAAAAAAAAGTACAAATGTAGTACAGAAAGCTGTTCAGGGTTTATGGCTGCACTGAGCTGATACAAGCAGGTGCAGCTGCATAGATAGGGAGGAGACTCAGGGTCATGTTGTCACCCTGGTAAAGCTGGTACGATAGACCCCTTAACAACAACTCACACAAAAAGCTGGATACTGCCTGTATAATTCATAACCCCCTTTCCCAGGGACTGGTCCAGCAATCCCACTGAGGACGGCCCTCAGTGGGTTTGGGTCAGGGAAGAGGGAAATGGAGGTACCATCACAATGTATCAAATTATTTTTAAAAAAATTTTTTTATTAAGCAGAGAGATAGATGAGAGAGAGAGAGAGAGAGAACCAGGGCCACCACAAGGTCTGGCTTATGTGGGTACTGGGGAATTGAACTTGGGGCCTTAGGCACTGGAGTCAAGTGCCTTAACCGCTAAGCCATCTCTCCAACCCCTGTATCAAATTATTAACAGTAAGGTTTTTTGTTTTTGTTTTTGTTTTTTTTTTAAAAAGCTTGTACAATAGAAACTTCTTTTAGAGCATTATCTAGGCCTGGTTTCTTTGTTAAATTTCTTTTTTAACTTTTTATTGGCAGCATAATAAAAAGACAATAAAGTATGATAATTCCCTCCCCACCTCCACTTTCCCCTCTCTCAAATCTATCCTCCATCCCTCCCCCTCTCAATTAGTCTCTGTTTTGTTTGATGTCATCATCATTTCCTCCTATTATTAAGGTCTGCGTAGGAAGTGTCAGGCACTTTGAAGTCATGAATTTCAAGGCCATTTTGTGTCTGGAAGATTGCATTGTAAGCAGTCCTACCCTTCTTTTGGCTCTTACATTCTTTCTGCCACCTCTTCCGAAATGGACTGTGAGCCTTGGATAGGCTCAGGTGTGATAGAGATGTCCCAGTGCTGAGCACTATCCACTGTCACTTCTCAGCACTCTGGTGTCTTTTGAATCATCCCAGTTGTCAACTGGAAAGAAAACTTTCTCTAGTCAAAAGTGAGAGTAGCATTAATATATGAAAATACATATTAGAAAAAAAGCTTATAAGGCAGTTTGGTGGGCAAAATATATACATTTAGCCAGACAAGAGCAGGCATTACTCTGCTAGGGCCCGTGACCTCCCCCACCATAGGTTTTTGACTAGGTCTTCAGTATTCCCTCCCATGTATTCCCTCCCATAGAGCAGGCCTTCAGTCCAATTAGAGAGCAGCTGGTTTCCCCCATAACAGATGTGTCACTATTGGACCAGTTGGCACATATAGCCTGGCTGGCAATCTTAAGACTTGCAAGGTCCACTGTTGTTTACCATTGTTGATGACTTCTCTCTCCCATAGGACTTCATACAGCCATATCTTTTTGAAAAAACACAACAAACCCATAATGGCACAGAACATTCACACTGCAAAAGATAGCACTGGGCATGGCAAAGACAGAATGAACCAATACAAGATTTAAAACAAATGGCAACATCAAACTCTATCTCCAAGTCTGATAATTTTAAACAACAACAAGTCTCCTGGAGTTCCAATTTCATCCTCCAGTTCAGCTACTCACAGTCTGGGAAAACTTTATCATGGCAGCTATCCCATAGTCCTGGCATTTTATTGGGTCTCCATTGCAATCCACGATTTATCCCCATGACTCCATCAGGCCTCCATGCAGGCAATCCAACATACATGTTTCACATTGTCCATGGCCAAAACCATGTTGCAAATCCCAAGACCCCCTCTTCCTGCATTTATTATACTCCATAGTACCAGATGAGTTACGAACTTATTGATCCAGGGGGAACAAAACTGACTTCACCCACCATGACTCAGGGAACTGAGTGGAAGAGGGGGTGGAAAGACTGTAAGAGCCATGGTGGGGGAGAACCGCCAGAGACATTGCCCCCTCAGTAACAACATACAAAAGGGGGGGGTGGAACTGGGTTGACCCCTATGCTGTCCATAACCTCCTACCCCATGGACTGATCCAGACTGCCCACGGAGAAGGATATCCAGCCGATTGGGGATAGGGAAGAGGGGAAATGGGGATACCAACTCATTATTGGCCCATTCAATGTATCTAAATACGGACAATAAAGGGAAAAAAACTGACTTTGAAGAACAGGAAACTTCCTTCAGCATTCAGGCCCCTTACTTCAAAAGAGTCTGAATTTTTCCTGCTGTCCCAATGCAGATCACTTTACCTAATCTCAATGGTTGTAATCTCTCAAACAATTGTAACTGAACAGGCAGCACTCAGCCCAGTGATTTTATTTTTTTTTCTATGTAATCTCCATCTGCTTACATCAGTCCATTTCTTTTTTAAAATTTTATTTATTTGAGAGAGAGAAGGAGAGAGAGAGAAAATAGGCACATCAGGGCCTCCAGCCTCTGCAAATGAACTCCAGACACATGCGCCACCTTGTGCATCTGGCTTTATGTGGGTACTGGGGAATCAAACTCGGGTCCTTTTGCTTTGCAGGCAAAGGCCTTAACCGCTGAACCATATCTCCAGCCCCACATCAGTCCATTTCTGCATAAAAGCAGCCCTGCACAAGATATCAGGACACAGACAGGCAGAGCACAGCAAGTCTTTTACACAAACTGCCTCTGACACAGTCCCAACAAAGTTTTTTCTTATCCTCATAAACTAAACCTCACAGTCCATAGTCCTAACTGCATTCAGGTCTTTCAATTCCGACTAGAATGGTCCATGAAGTTGTACTTACAGCACTGAAGACTTCTCTTAGGCCAAGATTTTTAATCCTTCCACATTCCTCCTGCAAATAAGTTCCAAAAGACCAAAGCCACAGAATCAGGGCTTGAAAAGTTATGATAGATCCCATTCTCTGGTACCAGAACTGTATCAGTCAGCTTTCTCATTGCTGTGACAAAGAAAAACCCAACCAAAGCTACATGTGGAGGAATGGGTTTATTTTGGCTACAGAATCCATGGGAAGCTCCATGATGGCAGGGAAAACAATGGCATGAGCAGAGGGTCGACATCACCTCTGCCACAGCACTACAAACAGTGGCAGGAAGGTGCACAAAACACTGGCAAGGGGAAGCTGACTTATAACCCCCACAAGCTCAACCTCAATAACACACCTCCAACAAGGTTCTAATATCCAAATTGCCATCAGCTGGGGATTGAGCATTCAGAACATATTTGTGGGGGGACACCTGGATCAAACCATCACAGTCTGCCCCTGCTTCCCCAAACTAATAATCATACATGATGTAAAGTACAATGCGTTCAGTTCAACTTCAAAAGTCCCCACAGTTTTTATCCATCCTAATGAATCTTATCAAAACTTTAAGATTCAGTTTATCTATTTTGTCTTCTGGTTTAGTAAAAGTCTTACCTAATAGAGGTGACCTCAGGTGTCAAAAAGCAGAAGAGAATACAGATCTACATATATTTGAATTCTTGTTACTGCTTAGTTATTCTTTCTTGAATATCATATCTATTTTTTTGTTTGTTTTTCGAGGTAGGGTCTCGCTCTAGCCCAGGCTGACCTGGAATTCACTATGTAGTCTCAGGCTGGCCTCGAACTCACGACGATCCTCCTACCTCTGCCTCCCGAGTGCTGGGATTAAACTCGTGCGCCACCACGCCCGGCTCTCTGTTTTATCTTTAAGGACTTCTTTTTGTTAGGTTTTCTGTGATCCTTTGGTTGCTGAGTGGGGAGAAGTTTATCCTCCCTGTAGTTAACTCCTTTACAGCCTTTCTGGTTTCAGATTTCTTCCCTCTCACAGCTTTTAGCAATTAACCCTTCTGCCCCATTGGCATTTTCTCCTCCGGATGGCCTGGATCTCATCATGGTCTGGGAAGAGTGCTAGCATAGTCAGGGTGGGGAGACTCATGGGAGAGGTAGAGCACAGTCAGAGAAATTCTAAGCAAGTTCAAGATATGGTCAGATGAAGCAGAACTTTGTTACAAGATAGTTTCTAACTCCAAGATGGAGTCTGTCTGGTCCTTCATCCACCTCCTGAGAGCTGGGATTAAAGGTGTGCGCCACCACACCCAGCTTTTCTTTACAAAATTATATATCTATGCACCAGTGTGGGGAGCAGAGGTAAGAGGATCACCATAAATTCAAGGCCACCTGAGAATAGTGAATTCCAGGTTAGCCTGGGCTAGAGGAAGACCCCACCTTGAAAAAAAAGATAAAAGAAAATTTGAAAAAGAAGAGAGAGAGAGAGAGAGAGAGAGAGAGAGAGAGAGAGAGAGAGAGAGAGAGAGAGAATGAGAGTGGGTGCACCAGGCCTCTTGCCCTTGCAAACAAACTCCAGACCCATGCACCACCATGTGCAGCTGGCTTATTGGGGAATCAAACTCAGGCCATCAAGCTTTCAGGCTAGCACCTTTACCTGCTGAGCCATGTCCACAGCCCCTATTTTATTTTATTATTTATTTACACACGTGTGTGTGTGTGTATACATATATAGGCGCACCAGATTCTCTTGCCCCTGTAATAAAATTCACCATGCCTGGCTTAAAAGCAAGCATCTTTAACCACTGTGCCAAGCTGGGAAGGGGGAGAATTTTTTGTCTAGACATTTGCCTAGGCTTTGTCTTGAGTGCTTTCCTGCTTTGCTTCCTGTGTGTGTGCTCTCGAGTGTGCCCCTTCCCCAGGGTTCTTTCCTGGGGAGACCTTCTTTATGTGAAGAAGATTTTGTCCTCTTACTGAGAAGGGGGAGAATTTCTTTGGGCTTGAGATTTCCTTCTTGCTTTCCCTCTGGATTCTAACTCTCCCTAAAATAAATCTCATAAGTCATAATTTACCTTTCTATGAGTCCACATTCAATTCTTTGATAACTTCGACAACTACCTGAAGTTGGGGTTCACAGGCCTGGGGTCTCTTTGCATTTTGTGGAGATCTAATCCCTCCTAGGTTTTCAGCCCTCCATTAAGAGGCCACTGCATGAGACTACAAAGGTGAATCCTAAATTGCAGTGGACACCCCAGGGTGTTAAAGATGCCAGAACCATAGAGTATCTTCCAAGGCACTGCAGGCTCACAGTGAAGCTGGCCCAAGAGAGAGGTTATAAGTTGAGCGCTGCAGGCATTGAGAGTTACAGGCAGCAGAAGTTGGAGGGGTGAAGCTGCCCAAGCCTTTTAGAGTAGCAATGATACCATCAGAAGCCCTGGGTGCTGGGTGTGGATGAGTTACAGGATTTGGAGTTTGTCCTGTGGGTTTTGGTCTTGCTTTGGTCTGATCATTCCTTGCTATGCCTCTGTTTTTCCTTTTTGGAATGGAATGTTTACTCTGTATGTAAAGTATGTAACTTGGTTTTAAAATATTTTATTTACTTATTTGCAAGCAGACAGAGAGGGAGAGAGAGAATGGGCACTCCCAAGACCTCTAATCACTGCAAACAAACTCCATATGCATGTACCACTTTGTGCATCTGGCTTTACATGGGCACTGGAGAATTGAACCTGGGTTGTTAGGCTTTGCAAGGTAAACATCTTAACTATTGAGCTGTCTCTCCAGCCCCTTACTTTTGTTTTTTAATTAATTAATTAGTTAACTTCAAAGTATAAAGAGACACAGAGAGAAACAAGACAGAGAGAGAGAGAGAGAGAGAGAGAGAGAGAGAGAGAGAGAGAGAAGTGTACCAGGGCCTCTAGCCATGCAAATGATGGATGCTCCACCTTGTGCATCTGGCTTTACATGAGTACTAGGGAAAACCAAGTTTTCAAACCCAGGTTTTTAGGCTTTGCAGGCAAGTATCTTAACCGTTGAGCCATCTCTCCAGCCCTGTAGCTTGTTTTTTTGATGTTATAGGAGCTCACAGTTAAGAGATTGCCTGAGTCTCAAAAGAGACTCTGTACTTTGCAGCAGTGTTAGGACTGTTAAGACTATGAGAACTTTTGAAGTTAGGCTGAATGAATTTTGCATTATGAGATGGCTACAAAGCTCTGGGGGAAAGAGATGAAAGGTTATGCTTAAAAGTGCTGTGTTTTGCTTGGGCTGCAGGTCACTGAGAAATAAAGCTGAGCTGGACACCTCTTTCCTGTTAACCAGCTGACAGAAAGCTGGAAAAAGCTCTGGCTGCATGAGAGAGAGAAGTCACCAACAGTGGCAAATAGCAGTAGACCTTGCAAACCTTAAGATTAGCCAGTCAGGCCATATGTGCCAACTGGTGCAATAGTGGCATGTCTGTTATGGGGGAAACCAACTACTCTCTAATTGGACTTGATGCCCACTCCAGGGAGGGAATACATGACTGGTACTGAAGACCTAGCCAAAAGTCTATGAGGTCATGAGCCCTAGAGGAGTAATGCCTGATGTTGTCTGGCTAAATGTGTGTATTATGCCCACCAAACTGCCTTATAAGCACTTTTTAAAATGTGTATGCCCATATGTTAATGCTAATCTCACCTTTGGCTATAGAAGCATCTCTCTTTCAGATGGTAGTGACCACTGGGATGACTCAAAAGACACCACACTGCTGAGAAGAGATGACAGTGGAGTGTTCAGCATTGGGACATCTCTATCACACCTTCCAAGGCTCAGGGTCCATTGTGGAAGAGGTGGCTGAAAGATTGTAAGAGCCAAAGGAAAGTTAGGACTGCTTACAATGAAGTCTTCCAGACACAGAATGGCCTTGATATTCATGGCTTCACAGTGCCTGACACTTCCTATACAAGACCTTCATAATAGGAGGAAAAGATGATGACGTTGAAACAAAATAGAGACTAATTGAGAGGGGGAGGGGATATGATGGAGGGGGATTTGAGAGGGGGAAATTGGGAGTGGGGAAGGAATTATGGTTTATTATCTATAATTATAGAAACTGTCCATAAAAAGTTTTTAAAAATTGCTAGGTTTGCTGGGTGGGCATGGTGGCACATGCCTTTAGTCCCAACAGGTCATTATTCTTGTACAGCAATAGCTTTACTGATTGAGCCATCTTCCCAGCCCCAGTATTGCTTGATACTTAAATTGTCTCTGATTTGGTTAGTTGGAGCCCTTTCAAGTTGTCTTCCAAAACCTTTGAGCATGACATCATCACTTTTTAGTTCTTCTCTCTCTTTATCACTATCTATCTATCACTGCTTCTCCCCCCCTTTCTCATTGTACTAAGGATTGAACCCAGGGCCTTGCGCATCATATGGTAGACACACAATAACAGTACTACCGAGCTGTATCTCCAGCCTTGTTTTGTTTTAGTTTTAAAATATATATATTTTTTGAGGGGGGGGGTTTCGAGGTAGGGTCTTGCTCTAGCCCAGGCTGAGCTGGAATTCACTCTGTAGTCTCAGGCTGGCCTCAAACTCACAGCAATCCTCCCACCTCTGCCTCCTGAGTGCTGGGATTAAAGGCGTGCGCCACCATGCCCGGCTTTGTTTTGTTTGTTTTTGAGACAGAATCTCAGCTGAACAATTTAGTGAGTCCCTATCTTGAAAGAAAAACAAAACAAGGGCTTGAGGAGATTGTCCATTGGTTAAAAGCCCTTTGCTGCAAAACCTGTCAGCCTGGGTTTGATTACCCAGTGCCCACATAAAGCCAGATGCACAAAATGGTACATGCATCTGGAGTTCAGTTGCAGTGGTAAGAGGCCCTGGCACACTCATTCTCACTTTCTTTCTCAAATAAATAAAAATATTTTTAGAGCTGGGAACACCACGTCTAGCTAATTTATTTTATTTTATTTTTATTTATTATTTTATTTTATTTTATTTTTTATTTTTTGGTTTTTCCAGGTAGAGTCTAACTCTAGCCCATGCTGACCTGGAATTCACTATGTAGTCTCAGGCTGGCCTAGAACTTACAATGATCCTCCTGCCTCCCAAATGCTGGGATTAAAGGTGTGTGCCATCATGCCTGGCTCTTAATTAAATTTTTTTTATTTATTTGCAAGAAGAAAGTGATAGAGAAAAGAGAGACAGACATAGAGAATTGGCACACCAAGGCCTCCAGCCGCTGTAAACAAACTACAGATGATTGTATTACTTTGTGCACCTGGCTTTACATGGATACTGGGGAATCAAACCTGTGTCTTTAGGCTTTGCTGACAAGTGCCCTAATGACTTAGCCATCTTTTCAGTCCTGTAGTAGATACTCTTGAGATCCTAAGTTCAATTCCTAGTGCCCTCGAAAATAGTTGCTTTAGGGCTGGAGAGATGGCTCTGTGGTTAAGACACTTGCCTGCAGCCAGGCTTGGTGGCGCACGCACTCAGGAGGCAGAGGTAGGAGGATCACCATGAGTTCAAGGCCACCCTGAGACTACATAGTGAATTCCAGGTCAGCCTGGACTAGAGCGAGACCCTACCTCGAAAAACAAAAACAAAAACAAACAAACAAACAAAAAACTAGAAGTCACTTGTTACATGTTAATAATAATAAGAAGAATTTTTCCTCTTTCAAAAAAGAATTAAAGACATTGAGATGCAGGTCACAAGCTGGGCATGGTGGCGCATGCCTTTAATCCCAGCACTCAGGAGGCAGAGGTAGGAGGATTACCATGAGTTCAAGGTCACCCTGAGACTACATAGTGAATTCCAGGTCAGCCTGGACTAAAGTGAAACCCTACCTCGAAAAACCAAAAAAAAAATAATAATAATAATAAAATAAAGACACTTGCCTGCAAAGCCTAATGACCCGAGTTCAATTCCCCATTACCCACATAAAGCCAGATGCACAAAGTGGCATTTGCACTTGGAGTCCATTTGCAGCGACTGGAGGCCCTGACACACCCATTCTCTCTGTCTCTCTTCTATCTCTCTCTGCTTGCAAAAAATAAAAAATAAAAATAAAATAAATTGGGCTGGAGAGATGGCTCAGCAGTTAAGGCACTTGCCTCCAGTACCCCGAGTTCAATTCCTGAGTACCCACATAAGTCAGACCCACAAGGTGGTGGCCCTGGTGCTCGCTCTCTCTCTCTCTCTCTCTCTCTCTCTCTCTCTCTCTCTCTCTCTCTCTATCTTTGCTTGAAAATGAATAAATAAAATTTTATTATTATATTAAGTAATAATACCACATAATATACAAAGAGAATGACTATAGCTATTATCCTATGTCTAGCATACCTCTGGTATGGACAAAGCACTTCCTTAGTTCCTGAGCTCTCCAGATAGAGAGGAAGTGTCCCCTGGGATAGATGAATGGATGAATCACATCAGAGCTTCACTCATATCTATTTAGATGACTTGAATGGTGGGGTTTGGGACTTTTGGGGGTGTTTTTTTATTTAATATTTTAGTATATTTATTTGAGAGAGTGAGAGATATATTGAAAGAGACAGTGTTCTGCTTTCGCAAGCATTCTGGGGATCTAAACTTAAAAATTTAGGGGCTGGGGAGATGGCTCAGTGGCTAAAGACGCTTGCTTGCAAAGCCTGACAGCCTGGATTTGATTCCCCAGTACTCATGTAAAGCCAGGTGCACAATGTGGTACATGTGTCTAGAGCTTATTCACAGTGGATTTCTTAGCCCTAATGCAAGGATTTTTTAAAATTGTTATGATTTATTTATTTTCAAAGAGAGAGAGAGAGAGAGAGAGAGAGAGAGAGAGAGAGAGAGAGAGAGAGAGAGAGAGAGAAAGAATGGGTGCACAGGGCCTCCAGCAGAGAGGTCTCTGCCAAACAAAAGATTTCAGGACAAATGCAAACTCCAGATGCATGGGCCACTGAATGCATCTGCTTTAAGTGGGTCCAGGGGAATTGAACCTGGGCTGTTAGGCATTGCAGGCAAGCGCCTTAATGGTTGAGCAATCTCTCTAGTCTCTAATGCAAGGATTTTGAGATGGGTGGATCATCCAGGTTTATCTGGGTGCAGCCAGTGTAAAATAACAAGGATCCTTACTAGAGTAAACCAGGAGGGTCAGAGTCAGAGGGGATGGATAACTAAAGTAGAGGTTGTGTAACCAGAACACGGAACTCATGCTGCCTGTCACCATAAAGGCCAATGAGCAGAGGCGGGCATTGAATCTTTAAGTTGTACTTTATTCCAAGAGTCAGTGATCTGAGAAGGCAGCAGGTTAACACCCTACAAATTGCCTTCCATTTCATCTCCAGTCAAGAAATTATATAGGGAAAAAGCAGGAGAAAAGGCTGTCAATCACTCCAAAGCTCAGTTTTGCTTCTCTGGTCTAGTAGTCAGACACCTGTCTGTCTCCCGATACAGTCACTTGCACTCTTCCCTCATTCTCTGGATGTCTGGGCTCAGGAACTTCTTGAAACAGAGTCTAGTTAGTGTCTGACAGTTTCGACTTTGTACCCTTCCAAGGGCATCTGGGCTGAGGGGAGGGAGGGGTTAACTCAGAACAAACAAAAACAAACCATCAGCAGTGTGTATGCACTGAGGTGAGAGTTGGGAGTATAAGACAGTGGTGGGGCTCTTGCCCAGGAAGCTTGAGGCCCGAGTTCAATCCTCAGCACTAGAGGAAAAAAATAATAAAAGTGACAAAATAAAAAATAAGCCAGGCGTGGTGGCAGAGGTAGGAGGATTGCCTCGAGTTCAAGGCCACCCTGAGACTACATAGTGAATTCCAGGTCAGCATGGACTAGAGCGAGACCCTACCTCAAAAACAAAACAAAACAAACAAACAAAAAGATTAAAGGCAACTAAACCATCATTTATTTTGTTACTTTTGGCCACAGCAAAAGTAAAACGCAGAGAACTGAAGTAGCCGACCAGCCTTGAGAGCCCTATATGCTGGGACATTATCATTTCATCTGGTAAGATCAGTAAAGCAGACATCTTTGGTGACAGGAAGTGAGAATAGAACCAAAGAAAGCCCTAGAAGCAGTACGCATTGTTTCTAGGTTGGTGTGATGGTTAATCTTCATTATCAACCTGACTGGATTTAGAATCACCATGGAAATATGGATGTGTCTGTGAGGGTGTCTCCAGAGAGGTTTAACTGAAGAGGGAAGATCCATCCTGAATTTGGGTGGCACTAGTCCATGATCTTGGGGTCCTGGATTAAATAAAAAGAAGCGAGAAGAGCAACAGTGTTCATCTATCTTTGCTTTCTGACTGAGGATCCAATGTGACCAACCACCTCAATCCATGCCTTCCCTACCATGATGGATTCAAACTATGCACCAAAAGAGACCCTGCCTTTCTTAATTTTTCAAAAAATATTTTTATTTAGGGCTGGAGAGATGGCTCAGCGGTTAAGGCACTTGCCTCCAGTGCCTAAGGGCCTGGGGTTCAATTCCCCAGGACCCACATAAGCCAGACCCACAAGGTGGTAGCCCTGGTGCGCTCTCTCTCTCTCTCTCTCTCTCTCTCTCTCTCTCTCTCTTTTTCTCTCTCTCTCACATCTCTCTGCTTGAAAATGAATAAATAAAATATTTTTTAAAATAGTAAAAAATATTTTTATTTATTTGCAAGCAAAGAGATAGAAGAGAGACAGACTGACAGAACGGGCGTGCTAGGGCTTCTAGCTGCTGCAAAGGGATATCAGATGTGTGGGCTGCTTTATGCATCTGGCTTTACATGAGCATTAGGAAATCAGACGGGTGGTTAGGCTTTGTAGGCAAGTGCCTTAACCACTGAGCAATCTCTCCATCCTGAGAAAAGTAACTTCTATCATGGTGGGACCCATACAATCAAGACTGAGTAAGAAGAGGCCGAATCCTCAAATGCCTGCTACTCATGACAGGATCTACAGAACCAGTGGAAACCTGGGTCAGGTTGCTGTGTTACTCCTGCTGCTACAAGGCTCTCTGAGGCTTTATGGGGCTCATTCTTCCCCAGAGACCAAGTAGTTCAGGTATGTCCTGGACCCTCTGGAGCAAGGCCCACTCCCATGCCCATCTCAGGTGGCTGCAACTCTCAACCATTATATTTCCATGTGTAACTTAGTCAGCTCTTCCTTGCCCGACGGATTTCATTGTCTCTTCCAACCCCGCCACCCTTTATTCACCTTAAATTTTTTAAAAAAATTATTTATTTATTTAAGAGAGAAAGAAAGAGGCAGATAGAGAATGGACACGCCAGGGCCTCTAGCCACTGCAAAGGAACTCCAGATGCATGTACCACCTTGTGCATCTGGCTTTATATGGGTACTGGGGAATTGAACCAGGTTCCTTAGGCTTTTCAGGCAAGTCCCTTAACTGCTGAGTCATCTTTCCACTCATAGATTTTTCTTTTCTTTTTTTTGGGGGGGGGGGTTTGAGGTAGGGTCTCACTCTAGCCCAGGCTGACCTGTGATTCACTATGTAGTTCCAGGATGACCTCAAACTCACAATGATCCTCCTACGTTGACTTCCCCAGTGCTGGGATCAAAGGCGAGCACCACCACATCCACCTGTCCTCTAATTTTTTTTTTTGTTTTTTCGAGGTAGGGTCTCCCTCTAGTCCAGGCTGACCTGGAGTTCACTATGTAGTCTCAGGGTGGCCTTGAACTCATGGCGATCCTCCTACCTCTGCCTCCCGAGTGCTGGGATTAAAGGCGTGCGCCACCACGCCCAGCTGTCCTCTAATTTTTAAAAAATTTATTTGGTGTGTGTGTATGTGCACATGCCATGGTATGGGTGGGGAGGTCAGAGGGCAACTTCCAGGTCAAGCTTGCTGTCTACCTCATTTTAAGGCAGTCTTTTATTGCTTACCGTGTCATTTGCCAGCTCCCAAGAAAGTCTGCCTCCCTTCTCACTGTAGGTGCACTGGATTATGGAAGTTCACCATGACTTCTCTACAAGAGCTTCTGGCTTTTGTTATGTGGGTTCTGGGGATCCAAATTCAAGCACCGAGTTGCATGCTGGCATTTTATTCACTGAGCCATCACCCAGCCCTCCTTCCTCCTTGTGTGTGTGTGTGTGTGTGTGTGTGTGTGTGTGTGTGTGTGTGTGTGTGTGTGTGGTGCTGGTAGGATCCCAGGCCCTTGCACAAATGCTCTTCCACTGAGCTGTAGCTCTATGTCTAGAATCCATTCTTTCACTGAGACAACTTAACTCCTTATTCCATTCTCTGAAGCTGGTCCTGGTGAATGATCCTTGCTGGAACAGTGGGCTTCTCTTTGGGTCCAGGAGACACATGCCCATCACAATCTGCTTCTCTTTAGAGACAGTACTGAATAAATGTGGCCACTTCCTTACTTCCAAGGTGTCTTGTATTTATGTCATGAAAACTAACTCACACATAAACCCCTCCCTCCTTTGTTTTCTTTTTGTTTTTTTTTTATAGATGTAGGACTGTGAATTCTGCCATTTTTATCCCAGTCTTGACTTTAGAATTTCTTTCTTTTTTAATTTATTTTTTATTTATTTTCAAGGAGAGAGGAGAGAGAGAGAGAGAGAGAGAGAGAGAGAGAGAGAGAGAGAGAGAGAGAGAGAGAGAGAGAGAGAACCGGGGCCACCACCTTGTGGGTCTGGCCCATGTGGGTCCTGGGGAATTGAACCCAGGGCCTTAGGCACTGGAGACAAGTGCCTTAACCGCTGAGCCATCTCTCCAGCCCTATCTTTTTGTTTTTTTTGAGGTAGGGTCTCACTACAGCTCAGGCTGACCTGGAACTCACTCTGTAGTCCCAGACTGGCCTGAATTTCATGGTGATCTTCCTACCTCTACCTCCCCAGTGCTGGGGAGTGCTCCATGCCCGGCTCCTAAACTTTCTTAATTAAAATCAAATCCCAGCCGGGCATGGTGGCGCACGCCTTTAATCCCAGCACTCGGGAGGCAGAGGTAGGAGGATCGCCGTGAGTTCAAGGCCACCCTGAGACTACAGAGTGAATTCCAGGTCAGCCTAGGCTAGAGCGAGACCCTACCTCGAAAAACCAAAAAAAAAAAAAAAAAAAAAAAAAATCAAATCCCAGCCCTATCTTCCTGAGGTTAATATTAGGTCAGCTTGGCTCAAATTGAATTCTGAGTTTTCCTAAAACTTTAGTCATACATGAATATGAGGTTATTTCAATTGGTGGTTGGGCTCACCATGACAACTTGATTTTTTTTATATTTTTATTTACTTTGAGAGAGAGAGAGAGAGAGAGAGAGAGAGAGAGAGAGAGAGAGAGAGAGAGAGAGAATGAGTGTGTCAGGACCTCCAGCCACTGCAAATGAACTCCAGACACATGCACCCTCTTGTGCATCTGGCTTTACATGGGCACTGGGGAATCGAACTTGGGTCCTTCTGCATTTCAGGCAAATACCTTAACCACTAAGCCATCTCTTCAGCCCGACAACTTTATTCTTTCTAGTTCTCTCTAGCTTGTACCAACGTGTTCAATTCTCATCTTTTTCAAAAAAAAATTTTTTTTGGTTTTTCTAGGTAGGGTCTTGCTCTAGTCCAGGCTGACCTGGAATTCACTATGTAGTCTCAGGGTGGCCTTGAACTCACGGCGATCCTCCTACCTCTGCCTCCCGAGTCCTGGGATTAAAGGCGTGCGCCACCACGCCCGGCTTCAAAAAATTTTTTTTATTTGGTTTTTCAGTTTAGGGTCACTCTCTAGCCCAGGTTGACCTAGAATTCACTACGTAGTCTCAGGGTGGCCTCAAACTCATGGCAATCCTAACCCTGCTTCCCAAATGCTAGGATTAAAGGTGTGTACCACCATGCCTGGCCTTTTTTTTTTTTTTTCAAAATTTTAACCACAATTTAGGGTTAAAAGGTGAATTTAAACAAAATATTTATTGGTTTATTTGCAAGCAGAGACAGAGACAGAGAAAATAGGCATGCCAGGGCCTCTAACTGCTGCAAAGGAACTCCAGATGCATGGCCACTTTGTGCATCTGGCTTTGTGTGGGCATTGGGAAATCAAATCCGGATCATTAGGCTTTGTAGGCTTTAACAACTAAGCCATTTCTCTAGTCCCTTATATTTTTAGCTGGATGAGGTGGCCCATCTTTACTCCCAGCATCTGGGAGGCAGAGTAGGAGAACTGCTTTGAGACTACATAGTGAATTCCAGGTCAACCTGGGCTAGAGTGAGAAAAAAAATTATATGTGTGTGTGTGAGTGTGTGTGTGTGTGTGTGTGTGTGTGTGTGTGTGTGTGTGTGATAGATGCCAAGAGTGTGGAAGTCAGAGAAAAAATAACCCCAACGGGAAAAGGGAAATACTGCTGAGCTGCTCTCCCCTGTCCTCCCTAACCCCATACCACCACACACAAATGCACTGAGACCTTTCTCTTGGTAGTAGTTTTATTTGACTCAGAGTGAAACATATAACTTGGCCTACTCCACTGATCAGGGGATCACGTTTTGAATACCTTGTCCTGGGGGTCACTGGCCTCTTACCAGGATGGGAAAAGGAAAACATGGGTCATGTCTATATGCCCAAGCAGGAAATGGCCCAGCTACTGCTGGCCTGGTAAAGTGTGGCCACAGGCCAGGGTGAGGTGGATGCCACATGCAGAGGAAGGGACTAGTTGAGGATAGGACTTGGGCTTAGAACAGGCTTAGGGCAGGCCGACCAGGGGCTCAGTAGCTGTGAGTAGAAGACTTGTCCAGCTCACTGTGCTGCTCCTTCTGGGACTCTGTCACCACCTGCTGCAGGCAAGGCATATGGAGGAGATGGTTCAACACCTTGGGACCATGCTGTACCCTGCCTGGCATAAAGCTGCTGATACTGCAGCGTATCTATCCATCTTCATTGTCTGGTGTCCCCCTCAACACCCTAAGATCTGCAGCCAGTCTGGGGCTCAGAAACAGCACAGAAAATGATGTCCTGGATCAGGGGACCTGTCTCACCTCTCCATCGTGAGTCTCAATGGTCCTGATCAGAACCATCTTGCGGCTGTGGCTGTCCTGGGGAGGCTCCATCTCAGGCACTGGAGAAATCCGGATGAAGGCAGAAAGGGAAAAGTTTGGGATTCTCTTCTTTCAGGCCCAGGACTAGCACCATGGAGGAATAGGGGCCATTGTAGGGCAGGACTCAGTTTCCCGGGGAAAGCTGATCTCTTAGAATCGGACAAGGTGTGTGTGTGTGTGTGTGTGTGTGTGTGTGTGTGTGTGTGTGTGTGTGTGTGTGTGATGGAAGCCAGAGGTGAAGGACTTACCAGTCGTCTTGAAACTTAAGGAGGCAAAGGAATGAACTGGCACAGAGATCCTGCGGTTGAAAGGTTAGTCTGATCACTCCCTTGCTCTTTCCCCCAAATGCCAACCATTCCAGGTCCACCCCAGCCACCTTGCCCCTCACCGGCTCTCTTCGCCCTCTAGTAGCTTCCGGTAGGTGGCGATCTCGATGTCCAGGGCCATCTTGACATTGAGGAGCTCCTGGTACTCCCGCAGGTGCCGGGCCATCTCCTCCTTTAGCTGGCGCAGCTCCTCCTCCAGCCGCGCGGCGCCGGCTTGGTACCCGCCGGCCTCCAGGGCGAACTGCTCTTCGAGGTCCCGCAGCTGCCTGAGCAGCGCCTCGTTCTGGGGCAGCGGCAAGGGTCGGCCGAGTCCTGCATTGTCCCCCCCCCGACCTCCCCCCGGCTCAGGCACACGGCTCAGCGCTCACCGTGCCGCGCAGCCCGTCCACCTCGCAGGTGAGACTCTGGATCTGGCGTCGAGACTCGTTCATCTCCTGCTTGGCTTGGCGCAGGGCCTCGTGGTTCCGGTTGGCGGCATCCGACAGGTCCGCGTACTGCCGGGCGACAGGTAAGCAAAGCTGCTCGCGTGACGCTTTCCAGAGCCCCTCCCTCCCGGCCTCCCCCAAGTCCCCCCTGGCTCTCGCACTTTGGACTTGTACCACTCTTCGGCCTCCTGCAGATTCTTGGCCGCGATGGTCTCGTACTGTGCGCGGATGTCCCTCAGCGCCGCTGTCAACTCCGGCTTCACGGTCGCCTCCACCTCCACCTGCTGCACCTGCTGACTCTCCACGCTCACCTGCAGGTCTCGCAGCTCCTACGGGCCGGGAAGGACAGAGGATGAGCCGACCACACAAATCCCACACGCACTGCTGCACAGCTCGTGCGTAAGAGAAAGGGACACTTAGCCTGGCGAGGTGGTGCACGCCTGTAATCCCAGCTTTCAGGAGGCTGAGACAGAAAAATCTCGGGTTCAAGATCAGCCTGGGCCATGAGGCTGGGTCTCAAAAAAATGTGGGGCAGAAGAAATAGCTCAACGGTTGAAGGTGGTTGCTTGCAAAGCCTGACAGGTCGGGTTCGCTTCCCCAATACCCACGTTAAAGCCAGATGCACAAAGTGGAGCATGCATCTGGAGTTTGCAGTGGCAAGAAGCCCTGGCATGCCAATACTTTATCTCTCTCAAATAAATAAATTAGTAAAAATATAAAAATAAAAAAGTGTAAGGAGAAAACACTTTTATGAACAGAAGGGGCGCCAGGGAGTCCAGCGGGTTCAGCCCTGAGACCTGTGCCCAGCCTGGCAGGTTCGGGCTGCAGTTCCCCCACGTGTCAACAGGTGGCGCATGGGTGGGAGCCAAACCACCTGTAGCGGGGGTTGAGGGTTGGGGGCTGGGGGCAGGGGTTGGGGTTGCAGAGATTCCACGAGTACCCAGGGAGTCTCAGTTCTCACCACCAGGGCGATACCTCTGCTCCACCCCTTAGTCCCCAGGGCATTCCCCGCAGCTCCAGGGAGGCTTAACCAGGTCCACACACCTCCTCGTGCAGCTTCTTAAGGAACTCAATTTCATCCATCAGGGACTCAATCTTTCGCTCTAGCTCCAGGCGGGACAGTGTGGCGTCGTCCACATCCTTTGTCAGGTTGGGAGTGGGGGTTCAAGAGAAAGGAGGCTCAGGCCAATAAAGAGCCAGGCTTTCCCTGTCTGCCTTAGGAGGCATCCAGTTGCCTCTTTTCGCCCACTGCTGCCTCCCTGGCACACACAGGCCCCAGGTACAGATGGGAGAAAGAACTCCACGTGGCCCAGGCTCACCTTTCGAAAGAGCACGAGGTTGTGCTCCGCGTCTTCCCGCTTGCGATTTTCCTCCTCCAACCTGACACAGAGATGGGGAAGAAGTGTGCTGCAGGTTCACCACTAGGCCCTCGCCCCAGAACGCGATCCCCAGGATCTGCTGTTGCTGCTGCCTAGGACTCTAAAGGGAGGTGTTTTGGGCTGCCTGTCTAATGGGCTGGGAATAGAGAAGAGGGTCCCCCTAATGCTCTGCCACGTCCCGAGACACCAAGATCAAAGTGCTGGCAGGGCGCTTGCAGTCGGCGTGCGGGCGAGGATGCTTCGCGCACCTGCTGGAGTTGGCCAGCGCAGCCACGCCCTAGGGATGCTGGAGAGAAGGGGCGGGGAGGAAGGGAGGAGGAGGAGGGGCCAACGCCTGGACGGCCGTGGCGTGGCCGTGGCCGGGCCCAGCCCGGGCCCTGACCTCTGCTTGAGCGCCGCCAGGTCCTCGGCCAGCCCGTCTCGCTCCACCTGCACCCGGTCGCGCTCCCGGCCCAGCAGCTCTAACTCGCGCCGCAGCTCGCGCAGCTCCTGTTGGCACAGCTGGTCGGCGCGCGCCGGCTCCTGGCCCCGGGCCTGGCTCAGCTCTCCGCGCAGGGCCGCGTTCTGCTGCTCCAGGAAGCGCACCTTCTCGATGAAGTTGGCGAAGCGGTCGTTGAGCTCCTGCAGCTCTTGCTTCTCGTTACTGCGCGTGGCCAGGAACTCCTGGTTGAGGGCCTCGGCCATGGAGAAGTCGAGGCGTTCCGAGGGCAAGCGCAGGGCACCGGCCCGAGGGGCGCGGAAGCTGCCCAGGCGCATCGAGGAGCCCGGGGACGCGGAGCTCAGCAGGCGGCTGCTCGAGAAGCGAGAGCCGGATGAGTAGGAAAAGGCTCCCGGGGACAGCGAGGGCGGTGGCCCGAAGGTCCGGCGGTAGGACGTGGAACTGGCCCGGAAGCCCGACGGATGGTGATGGCTCATGGCGACCTAGGACGGCGGTCACCACTTTGCAGAGCTAGGCCAGGGCGGGAAGGAGATGCGGACCGCTGCGGGCGGCTTTATAGGCCTGCGGTCTCAGGGGGGGCACGGGCAGCTCCTCCCACTGGCCAGACTCGAGCCGGCAGGGTGGGGAGGGGGATGCCCCACCCTGCGGAGGGAGCCGTTCCTGGCGGCCTGCCTACTTCATTCCCCCTCTTGCTGGCGACGATGGAAGCGGGGATGTGACCACAGGACAGGGAGTGGGGGGCGATGGCGGCGCCTTCCAGCAACCATCCAAAGCTTAGGTGAATTGAGTTGGGGTGACCTCTTGGAAGAGGTGGTAAAAATTAGGGTATAGGAGGACCTGAGGTTAAAGGACAGACAAGCTTTTGGCATGAGAAGGGAGGTAGGTGTAGGGAGAGCGAACCCGGCCCAGACCCCAGTGTGCCTCCACTTGTCCCCTGAAGCTGGGCTCTCATGTCACCTGTTGTCAGTTACCCCCTCCTTCACCATACCCAGGAGAAATGGGGGACAGGAGCACAGAGGCAGAGGGGGGCTGGGGAAATGACAATCTTTCCCTATTCCCCAGGGCCCAGTGAAGGGCTGGTGATTGGCGCCAGCTCTGCAGCTAATGCACTGACCAACTCCCCTCCCCCGCCTTGGCCCAGCACAGGTTGCCTGCTGATGTTTTCTCCTTAAAGACACAGCCCCTGAACCTGGTCCAACCACCTGACCCCAACAAGGTGGGCACCTCACAGCCAGGGTGGGTGGGGTGTGGAGAGTGTCTGGGTCGGGAGGGTCTTTGCCATGCCAGAGGCTGAGTTAGGTGGGCCTGTGGTATACTGACCACCTTTACTGGATTCTCCACTCCCTCTGCACCAACTGCTGCTCAGTCATGGGCCTTACTGGAAGCAGAGCAATTCCTGAAGCGGGAAGGGGAGGGGGCTGAGAGACAGCAGCTGCTGCCAAGGCTAAGAGATGGACAGACTGGCAGGCACCCGTTTCCAGTATTGAGGAGGTGCAGGCACCCAGAGATGGTGTGAGTAGAGGGGGATGAGATGGGGAAAGAGAAGGCACCCAGCCCTAACTGCCTGAAAAGGAGAGAGAAGGTCTCAGACAGGTCCACGAACATGCATATGCCTAGCCTACCCATCAGTGTGCACAGACATTACAGAGATTCCCAACCACATATCCCTTCCCCCTTTCCACCCACCCAGACTTAGTAGGAAGGCTGGTGTCTGCCTGGCCTTTATGTGTCACACAGCTTGCAGAATGCAGGCATAGGAGTGAACAGAAGCAGCTTGGATGGTCTGCAGGAGGCTGGTGTTGAGGCCTTTTGGATTGCTAGAAGCAACGTGTCTATTGCTGCTGGGAATTCCAGGGTCCTCCAGCAAGACAAGTGTGCCTCAGATCTCAGATCTGGTCCTGAGAGCCAGAGCTGGGTATCAGAGAAGCAGTTTTGGGGTTCCAGGCTGGATACCTGGATGGGATAAGGAGGATGGATTCCTTCCTGCTAGGTCCTCCAGTACTGCAGGGCAGAGAACTCCCCCACCCTTTGTCCTCTGAGATGCGCCAGAGCCAACGCCCAGCCTCAGTGTTGGCTCTCATCCCTCACTTCCTCTCCTCTCAGGCCCCTCCTTCCTTCTAGGCTATTAGTCTCTCCCTGCTCAGCCACCAGGTCATGCTCCTTGATGAATCTAGTTTGGTTGCCAGGGGAATAGGAAGGAGGTTGGAAGAGAGGGGAAAAGCCTCCTTGCATCCCCCCCTTAAATTCCTATGGGGGTGGTGTTTAGGCAGGTGGAAGGAGGGGCTGGGGAAGCC
Organism: Zapus hudsonius; assembly: GCA_004024765.1. Classification (NCBI taxonomy): domain Eukaryota; kingdom Metazoa; phylum Chordata; class Mammalia; order Rodentia; family Dipodidae; genus Zapus; species Zapus hudsonius. The sequence continues at coordinate 49,400 of PVHP010005618.1, forward strand.
TTGGTGCTTTCTGCTATAGTCCTGGGCTCTGAGCCATTGCTGTCCTTGGTCTGGAGCTCCTTCCAGCCCAGCCCCAGCTCCATCCTCAACAGCAAATTAGGAACCTGGGCCACATGGGGAGGGCAAGGCAGGCCACAGGAGGACCAGCACAGACCCTGCCCCAATACGAAGCGAGTCTGGAAGAATAGAGAGGCTGGAGTGGGGGCTGAGCAGAACTGAGGAGCTCCTGGGCCCAGGGAGGTGCAGATGAAGTTCCTGTCTCCTCCCTAGCTTAAGCCCCCAACTCACTATTCAGACTCCTCAGAGAAGGGGACACCAGAGAGCATCACAGCAGGGCTTGCAGAGTGGAGTGACATAGGCCAGCCTGGGTGAGAGAAGCAGCAAGGCTGAGGAGGTTCTGCTTCTGGTGGAAAGAAGCTGGCAGGGAGATCTCAGGGCAGGAAGACAGGAGAGAAGGGTCACAGATAAGAGTCTAGAAGAGTCTAGTTGCCCCACTTCCCATCTGATCTCCAGCCCTACAGATTCAGATTCATTGCTAGCTGAGCCCTCTTTGTTTCTCAGTGAAATAGGGATAATTGTAGCTTCTACCTCATAGTATTACTGGAAGATTATATATATATGTTTGGCATACACATCATAAAGGCTGAAAAAAACAAGCTAGTTGTTTTTGTTTATTTGTTTGTTTGTTTTTGAGGTAGGGTCTCACTCTATCCCAAGCTGACCTGGAACTCACTCTGGAGTCCCAGGCTGGTCTCAAACTCACTGTGATCCTCCTATGTCTGCCTCCTGAGTGCTGGAATTGAAGGTGTGTGCCACTACATTCAGCCCTATGCTAGTTTTATTATTGCTTTTTATTTATTTTTCAAAATTAAATTAATTTATATATTTATTTATCTTTTTTTTTTTTGAGGTAGGGTCTCGCTGTAGCCTAAACTGACCTGGAATTCACTATGTAATCTCAGGGTGGCCTGGGACTCACAGTGATCCTCCTACCTCCCAAGTGCTGGGATTAAAGGCATACACTGCCAAGCCTGGCTGGCAGTCTGATTTTATTGTTACTATTTTTATTTTTATTTATTTATTTATTTATTTATTTATTTATTTATTTATTTATTTTATGGGAGGAAAGCATTTATTGAAGTTACAGAATCAGGGGACGTTCTCAAAATGGCAACCCCTCCCTTTCACAGGTCCAAGTACAGAGAGAGAAGGGGGAGAGATAGAGAGGGAGGGAGGGAGGGAGGGAGAGAGAGAGAGAGAGAGAGAGAGAGAGAGAGAGAGAGAGAGAGAGAGAGAATCACTAACACCACACATAGAACAGCAAAACAGGTCTATTGTTACTATTTTTAAAAAATATTTTAATTCATTTATTTGCAAGCATAGAGAGAGAATATGAGTTCACCAGGTTCTTGCCACTGCAAACAAACTCCAGATGCAGGTGCCACTTTGTGCATCTGACTTTTTGTGGGTGCTGGGGTACTGAACCCTGGGCTATCAAGCTGCATAAACAAATGCCTTCTACTGCTGAGCCATCTCCCCAGTCTAATTGTTACTGTTTTTGTTACAGCTCTCCAGAGTGATGTTGTCAGCCCCAAGCATACACAGGACCTGGTTTCTTTGGAATTGTCCCCACTGGTGACTGAAGCAGTGCTGACCGGCTGAAGGGGAAGGTGGCCTCCTGTTTCCCTAGCATGCTGGGACTTTAGACATGGCTGATGAGCTGTGTGCTATGGCCTTTCATTAGTGGTTTGTTCCATTTTCTGTATATATAAATGGGGAAGCTAATAATAGTGCCTGCTTTATGTCATTGGGAGGATTAGATGAGTTACAAAATGCAAAACACTTAATACTTGGCCAGTATTGCTATTACCCTTCCTTCCAGTTGCCTTCTGTAGCTGCTCTGAGGAACACTTCGAGGGAAACAGCTGCACACAGAGGGTTTGCAAGAAAGGTGAGAGAAGACCTTTAGGCTACTGGCAAAGGGTCCTAGTCAGTGATGGGATGTGTATCCAAAGCAGGCGTAGGAGGGGTGTGGGAGGCAGGTGAGTGGAGGTCCACACTGGACTCTGGCAAGACCAAAGGGTAGTTATAGAGCAAAGAACAGGAGGAGCTTGAAGGGAGAAGTTGTCTGCAGACAGCAGAAGGCATGCATCTGTGCTTTGGGAGCCACAGCGTTTGTGGCTGATGAGGACCCCATGGTATTTCTGAGGCTGTGGCAGCTGAGGCTAAGGTGGCATAAAGGGAAAGGTCCTGGCAGAAGAGGTCAGGCCATCAGTCCGCATGTCTACCAGCTGTGTCACCTTGAGTTAGTGACTTGTCTCTGAGCTTCAGTGTTCTCCCCTATATAACAGAGCTAATGACAGTTGCCTCCTATAAGGCTGAGAGCAAGTGCTCAACAATGTTGATCACTATCTTCTCCTGTCACTTGGCAGAGTGGGAACAGGCAAAGAGGAGCAAAGACATATCCCTAATTGCTTGTGACCAAGTATCAGTGGGTGCCTTTACTCTTCAGATCCAGGATTGGGTTAGATCTCTGTATGTCAGGGTTCTCTAGAGGAACAGAAATGATAGAGTGAAAGCCGGGCTTGGTGGCGCACACCTTTAATCCCAGCACTCAGGAGGCAGAGGTAGGAGGATCGCCGTGAGTTCGAGTCCACCCTGAGACTACATAGTGAATTCCAGGTCAGCCTGGGCTAGAGAGAGACCCTACCTTGAAAAACCAAAAAAAAAAAAAAAAAAAAGAAAAAAGAAAAGAAAGAAAAGAAAAGAAAAAGAAACGATAGAGTGAATTGTAATAAAAAGAAGATTTATTGGATTAGCTCACCGCAGTCCCACAACAGCATTCTGCAAGCCCAAGAGTCAAGGAACCGGTAGCCGCTCACTCCATGTGGCTGGATGCCTCCCAGTCCCAATCCAGCACTGAAGGCCTAAAGGCTTCCTGGGGAGCCACTGGTCTTCAGTCCAGGCTGGAAAGCTGTTTTGTTCCAATGTTGATGAAGGGATACATGAACAGGGTGGATGCACATCCAAGTCATGACAAGCACCAGCATTGAGGCAGGAGGAGAGAGATTTTCTTCCCCTTTATATAGCCTTAGGGTGGGGTCTTGCTACCCTTTTCCAGACTTGTTGACTTCCTGAGTCTCTGGAATTTCCTTCTCCCACTGCCCTCCCAGGAAGGGATTAATCCCAGCACTCGGGAGACAGAGGTAGGAGGATTGCCATGAGTTCAAGGCCACCCTGAAACTACATAGTGGATTCCAGGTCAGCCTGGACTAGAGTGAGACCCTACCTCAAAAAAAAAAAAAAGATTACTGTGGAGGGCTTACAGGTCAAGTTGACAACAAAATTTAACCATCAACCTTTGTTTCATATCCTGGGGAAAGGCCAGTGTCCTCCTCAACACTCCCTTGCTAGTCAGGCATGCACCTGGGGGTTCAGCTGAGGTTGAGAAGGGAGTATCTCTTGAGCAAGGAGTTCAAGGCCAGCTTGGAAGACAGTTGCCCTCCTCCATGCTTCCTCTTAGAGTTCCCAGCCCAAGTGATTGCTGCCCCATCTATTTTGCTAACTGTACCATCAACTATCATCATGGCCTGGATGGGTTGAGGAACTTGGCACAGTTCCTCAGTTCCCATGGTCCCCTTTCTCCATCACTTAGGTATGACCTGAAGTTCAAAGGGACAGAGCTTATGCAGTGGCAGAGGAACCTATGTCTGGGAGGGCAGATTCTGTGTGGCCCTGCTGGTGTTGAAGGCTAGGCTTCTGGGATGAGGGGTATCTCAGCCAGAAGGGATCCAGCCCCCTACTTCTCAAGGGAGATTCTTCAGCCCAGTCTGGATGTAGGACTCCAACTGACAGAGTGCCTCCATGAGCGAAATCCTTTCCCTATCATCTTCATTCTGGGGCTTCACCCCTTCCAGTTAGGAAACACCCTGAACATCTCTCCCACCTCACTACATCTCCCACTGCTTCACTTAGTCATAGCTAACACTTGGTGTGTGCCAAGAACTTGGCACATTTGATTGCTTCCTGTCATCAAGGTAACCTACCACATAGGTACTGCTTCTATTCTCAGTTTGAAAAATAAAATAGCACAGTGTGGTGGCTCAAACCTATAATCCCAGCACTTGGAAGGCTGAGGTAGGAGGATCACCTTGAGTACAAGTCCAGTCTGGGCTTCATAGTGAGCTCCAGGTCAGCCTGTGCTAGAGTGAGACTCTGCCTCAAAATAAATAAATTTAAAAATAAACAAAATAAACTGGAAGGCTGGGACATGGCTCAGCATTTAAAGATGCTTGCTTGCAAAGCCTACTGGCTGGGATTCAGTTCCCCAGCATCCACCTAAAGCCAGATGCAAAAAGTGCCACATGCATCTCTTTTTCATGGCAAGGGGCCCCGACACACCCATTCTCTTTTTCTCCTCTCTTTGGCAACCCGTAAAAGTATTCAGGCAGGTGTGTAGGCACACACCTTTACTACTCAGAGGTAGGAGGTTTGCTGTGAGTTCGAGGCCAGCCTGGAGCTACAGAATAGGTTCCAGGTCAAGTGGTACATGTTTCTGGCAGCAAGAGACCCTGGTGCACCCAAACACACACATATGCAAATGAGGATATTTTAGGATTTTTTTTATTTTAAAAAGTAAAATTGAAAGAAACATATTAAGCCTCTTGCAACATCACATAGCCACTAAACTAGTTTTATAATATATATATATATCCTCTCCTACTGTCTCTCCCTTTTTCTCTTCTCCACTTGCCTCTCTGCTCACTTTCTCTGTTGGTCTGAAAAATAAAGGTGTTGCTGCCACCTTCTGGTTATAATTCAGAATGACATCTGTGCACTCTGCTTGTTGAGAACTCATTCAAGGAAAGCCTTTGGAATTCTGGGATTTAGATGTTTCAAAATTATCTATGATTTATTTCCTCTTCACAGATGAGAAGAGCTATTCAAGGATCCACAGAAGTACTAGTTTTAGGAGTTTGGAGCTCTGATTCCATTCTTCCCCCTGGGCTTTAGCAGTGTCTTGTCACACCAGAAGTCCAAAGACAGTGCAGGAGGGGCTCAGCGTTTAAAGGTACTTGCTTACAAAGCTGGCTGCCCTGGGTTCAATTCTTCAGCACCCACATAAGGCCAGATGCAAACTTGCAACTGCAAAATACCCTAGCGTACCCCCACCACACCCAGATTAGATAGATATAGATATAGATGATTAGATATAGATCTAGATATAGATTAGATATAGATATAGATATATGGATACAGATCTCCCTGTGAGTTCAAGGCCACCCTGAGACTACATAGTGAATTCCAGGTCAGCCTGGGCTAGAGTGAGACCCTACCTCGAAAAACAAAAACAAAAAAGTTTCTTTGCGGGCTGGAGAGATGGCTCATCGGTTAAGGCACTTGCTTGCCTCCAGTGCCTAAGGCCCAGGGTTCAATTCCCCAATACCCACATAAGCCAGATCCACAAGGAGGCAGCCCTGGTGTGCTCTCTCTCTCTCTCTCTCTCTCTCTCTCTCTCTCTCTCTCTCTCTCTCTCTCTCTCTGTCTCTATGGTTGAAAATGAATAAATAAAATATTTTTAAAAAGTTTCTTTGCACATGGTGTGTGTGTGTGCGTGCGTGTGTGCGCGTGTGTGCAGTGTACGTACTTGCCATTGCAAATAAAACACCAGACACTTGCACCTCTTTTTGCATCTAGTTTTACCTGAATGGCTGAGGAGTTGAAATGGGCCAGGCAGGCTTTGCAAGCAAGTGCCATTACCTGCAGCACAATCTTCTCAGCCCCCACCACCCACTGATTTTAAAGGAATAGTGTATATGTGTTACTGAGGATCAAACCCAAGGCAAGCAAGCTAAGCTACATCCCCAGCCCCTTTCTTTTTCTTCTCTCCTTCTTTCTTTCCTTTTTTTTTTTTTTTTGAGGTAGAAGGACCCATACTTTCTTTTTTTAATATGTTTTTAACATTTTTTATATTTTATTTATTCATTTTCAAGCAGAGAGATGAGAGAGAGAGAGAAAGAGAGAGAGAGAAAGAGAATGCACCAGGGTCACCACCTTGTGGGTCTGGCTTATGTGGGTCCTGGGGAATTGAACCCAGGGCTTTAGGCACTGGAGGCAAGTGCCTTAACCGCTGAGCCATATCTCCAGCCCTGTTTTTAACATTTTTAAAATATTTTATTTATTCATTTTCAAGCAGAGAGAGAGAGACAGAGAGACAGAGAGAGACAGAGAGACAGAGAGACAGAGAGAGAGACCAGGGCCACCACCTTGTGGGTCTGGCTTATGTGGGTCCTGGGGAATTGAACTCGGGGCCTTAGGCACTGGAGGCATCTCTCCAGCCCCCTTTTCTTTCTCTTTCTTTCTTTCTTTCTTTCTTTCTTTCTTTCTTTCTTTCTTTCTTTCTTTCTTTCTTTCTTTTTTTTTTTTTTAAGTAAGGTCTCACTCTAGTCCAGGCTGACCTGGAATTCACTATGTAGTCTCAGGGTGGCCTCGAACTCACAGCGATCCTCCTACCTCTGCCTCCCAAGTGCTGGGATTAAAGGCGTGCACCACCACGCCCGGCTTTTTTCTTGTTTTTTGAGACAGGGTCTCACTCTAGCCCAGGCTGACCTTAAACTCTCAATCCTCCTGCCTCAGTCCCCTTCCCCTGAGTGCTGGGACTAGAATGAGACACCATACTCTGTCAGGGCCTTGATATTTTCATTATGTTACTAACAGTTTCTAATGGCTGGGCATGGTGGTACATGCCTGGAGACCCAGCACTTGGGTGACAGAAGAATCAGGAGTTAAGGCCAGCCTGGGCTACATGAGACCCTGTCTCAAATCAGAAACAAGGGCTGGAGAGATGCCCAAGCATGAGCGCCTGAGGGGCACCTGTAACAAAGCCCCACAGAGGGGAGCTGAGACCAGGAATTTCCTGGGGCTCCCAGAACAACAGCAAGCTCCCTATCAGTGACTTCCGAAGGACAGAAGAGTGATGGGCAGGAGTGGGACCCGGGACATAGGTGAGCCCCCCATGCTGCAAGCCAGTGTGTGGGCACATCCACAAGCATACACCACACGTAGCACGTCACACACACACAAGCAAAAACAAAGTTTCTGTGAATGAGCACATAAGGCTTTTATGTTAAACTACTTTGGGCAGGAAAGAGTCAACTCAAATTATTCTGACTCTCCCTCACCAAAAACGTCCAAAGGCACTTCCATGACAGGTTAATTCAGGGGCATTATCGCTTTAGCTTTCAACCCTGCCATGCTCATGATGTTAGCTTATGTCCTCCTGTTGGTCTTCTTGTCACAAGATGGTCACAACTGGAAGCCTCTTGCACAACCATTGGGCACTCATACAGTGTTCAAAAGTTGCAAGAGAGAAATCATTTTCCTCCATTCCTTTTACAGAGCAAGGACATTTTCCCAATACCTTTGCTCTACCCCAATAGACATTACCTCATCTCTCATTTCCATAGTTACGTCACTTGCTGTTTTCTCAACCAATCCCTGGCAAGAGGACTAGAATGATCTTTTTTAAAAAAATATTTTATTTATTCATTTTTAAGCAGAGAGATACAGAGAGAGAGAGAGAGAGAGAGAGAGAGAGAGAGAGAGAGAACCAGGGCCACCACTTTGTGGGTCTGGTTTATGTGGGTACTGGGGAATTGAACTTGGGGCCTTAGGGGCTGGAGAGATGGCTCAGCGGTTAACCACTGAGCCATCTCTCCAGCCCCTAGAATGATCTTGATCAGTTTGGATGAAGATATGGTGATGGGGAGGGACGCCCAGTACCTTAATAGAACTGGGTTATGTTGACAAGTAAAACAGTGAGCTAGAGCCAGGCAAGATGGCTCAAGCCTGTAATCCCAGAACTTGAAAGGCTGAGGCAGGAGGATTGCTGTGAGTTCAAGTCTAGCCCAAGTTAGCGTAAGACTCTGTCTTAAATTATCTCTCTCTCTGTGTTGTATGTGTGTGTGTGACCGCATTGCCTCTATAATGGATTTTATTGCATAGTGTATGGCTAATTAATGTATGCAAATACTGGAAATGGTTCCAGTAATAGTAACATTGGAAGACCTTTGCCAAGGGTTCTTCATTGCTGGTTTACAGTTAGGCTTGACATCTGTGAGCCTATATGATAAGAATGAGGAGTGTGGGGGAGGGCTAAAGGCGATGGTAGTGAAATTTTATTATTTATACCTACTCCTCGTATTGAACTGATTACACAAAATTTTGTGAGGCAACCTTCATATTCGGTAAAACCTAATGGTCTGTATCTTTTTCTTTAAAAAAAAATTTTAAGCCAGGTGTGGTGGCACATGCCTTTATTTATTTATTTTGGTTTTTCAAGGTAGGGTCTTGCCCTAGCCCAGGCTGACCTGGAATTCACAATGTATTCTCAGGGTGGCCTCGAACTCACGGTAATCCTCTGCCTCCTGAGTGCTGGGATTAAAGGAGTGTGTCACCACACCCAGCTGGCACATGCCTTTAGTCCCAGCACTTGGGAGGCAGAGGTAGGAGGATCTCTTGTGAGTTTAAGGCCAGCCTGGGACTACATAGTGAATTCCAGTCAACCTCTTCTAGAGTGAGACCCTACCTGGAAAAAAAACAAAAACAAAAAAAAAAGATTATTTATTTCGATTTTGATTCAGTGTTTCAATGTAGCCTGGCTGGTGAATGTGTTGCCTTGGCTTCCAGAGTGCTGGGACTACAGACATGTGCTATCACGCTGAGCCCTCAGGTTATTTTTTTCAGACAGTATCTCACTCTTCACTTAGGCTGTCCTGGAACTCACCATGTAGCCCTGTAGCCCAGGCTGGCCTTACATTTATGGCAACCTTGTGCTTCAGCCTCCAAAATGCTGGAATTACAGATATGAGTCAATAGGTTCTGTCCCAATCTTTAAAACTGGGAGACAGCTCATCAGTGGTGCTTGCCTAGTAGCATGTGCCAGGCCTGGAGTTCTATTCCAGTACCAGAAAAAATAAAAGGGGGAAAAAAGGTGTTGGGGTCTGAGGCATTGCCCCACTATTGACCCTGAGCTATGCGGAAATCTAGCAATGTTATGTGCTTCCCGAAACAAGCCATTGCAGCTAATCACATTTCCAGTAAGAGGCCACTGTGACCGCCGATGGCAACAGGGTTTGGAAAACTTTTACTATTGTGCAAAGTGAAACGTGCAGCTGCCTCCTTGTTCTTAGCACATAAGCTCGCCTGTTGCCTGCAATAAACAGACCTTGATCAGACTCCTGTCTTGGTCTCATCTCTCGCTCCCGTTCTTTCCCACTCATCCAGGCTAGGGTCCCCCTCGCGACCTTCATTGTCTAGGCCCGTGGGTCAGGCCAAAAAGGAAGGAAGGGGAAGGAGGGAAAGAAGAAGGAAGGAAAGAAAGGCAGGAGGGAGGAAGGGAAGGGAAGAGGGAAAGGAAAGGAAGAAGGAAGGGGAGAAAGAAGAAACCTAGATCTTCTAGAGGTCCTAGTAGTGAGACTAGAGTCTGGAAGCATTTCCTCTCTCATCTAAAGCAGATCTGTCCAGTTCTGTAAGGTGGGTGGCTCTTCAGCTTCAGACTTCAATAGTGTTAGAAGAGGAAAGAACCATTTCCCAAAACGGCACAGGGTGACAAGCTCAGAACACTAGTCTCTTGGAATGAATGGGGCAGTGACAGGCTAATTAGATGTCAGCAAACAGGACCTCCTCTGTGGGGCTGAAGGCCAATTCCCACCCCAACCTCCCTGGCACACAGGGTTCTGCCTTCCTTTTAGCTTCTGCCATGTTTCCTAGACAACTACCAGAGAGCCATCTGCTAGGGTCCTCTGTGGCATGTCACCTTGTACCCTTGGCTGACAGGCACTGGCATCCTGGGGGGAGTAATGTTCCAGGCGAGAGCTGTCCCTCCTGCACTTAGCTGGGATCTTGTCAGCAGGCAGGTAACAGCAGCTATCCTGCAAGGACCCCATATCTCCCCAATATCCGGGCCTTTACTCACTGTGATTCCAAGATATTCAGATCAGACTGTGCCTTGTCACGAGGGATTCGATTGTGAGGGTGGAGGATAACTGTACTCCTGGGAGGAAACATAAATGGTACCATCTGTCCAGCACCACCTATGTGGCACAGACTGATAAATAAACTATTCCTGGGAGTAGAAAGGGTGACACCCTATAAATGTATTGGGGTGAATTAGGACTACAGGAGTACATGTGTAATAGCAGAGCTGAGGATTAGAATTTAAAGAGTAACCAATGCACCTCAGAACTTAAGGAGTACCCAAACTCTTATCTATGAAGTTAAAGAATTAAAATTATAGACCACCAGAGGATAAGGTATAGTGGGAGACTATTTAAGGAAAGATAACAGAGGGCTCCCATCTTGAGGAAAAAGGTTCATGTGGGAAAATTTTTGAGCGCCCCCCCACCTCACCCCAGCCTAAAGGCCTTACCTTCCTAAGGCCTGGAAATTTAGAAGTCCTTCTTCTAGGAAGCTATGTGGGGAAGTGAGGGCTGGATTTTGTTTCATTGACTTTTAAAGACCTCGGCCAGGTAAGTCAGAGAGACAGCTGGTTGGTCCATGCCTGACCAATCAGTTTTAGCTCTCTCTCTCTCTCTCTTTCTCTCTCTCTCTCTTTCTCTCCCTCTCTCCTCTCTCTCTCTCTCTCTCTCTCTCTCTCTCTCTCTCTCTCTCTCTCTCTTAGCAAATAAATAAAAATATAATTTAAAAGTTTTAGCCAGGCGTGGTGGAGCACACCTTTAAACCCAGCACTTGGGATGCAGAGGTAGGAGAATCGCAAATGAGTTCAAGGCCACCCTGAGACTACATAGTGTATTGCAGGTCAGCCTGAACTAGAGGGAGACCTTACCTCAAAAAAACAATAATAATAATAAATTTTTAAAAAGTGGAAGGGGCTGGAGAGATGGTTCAGTGGTTAAGGCACTTGCCTGCAAAGCTTAACGACCCGGATTTGATTCCCCAGTACCCACTTAAAGCAGATGCACAAAGTTGCGCATGCATCTGGAGTGTGTTGGCAGCGGCTGGAGGCCCTGGTGTACCCATTCTTCCTTGGTCTCTCTCTGCTTGTAAATAAATAAAAATAAAATATATAAAAAAAAAAACAAGTGGACACCTAGTACTGTCATGGTGATAACCCTACTTACCACCTGGTGTGCATGGCAGAGAAATTCCCAACTGTTCCAGGAGCTTCAGCTCAGCTCCTTCCCCAGTGATGCTATCTACTCAGTTGTCATCTGTCTTCTTCCTGTTCACCCATTTGATGCTGCAGTTCTGCCAGTCCATCCGTCTGTCCATCCATATGGAACTGAGCACCTTTCACTATGTTCCTGAAGTTCAGCTTGGGTCATGCCTGTAATCCTAGCCCTGAGGTGAGAGGAGTGCTCTGAGTTGAAGGCCAATCTGGGCTCCAAAGTGAGTTCCAGGTCAGGCTGGGCTACAGTGAGATCCTGCCTCAAAAAGTGAACAAAAGTCAGCCATGACCCAGGAGGCTGAGTAAGGAGGATCACTGTGAGTTTGAGGCCAGCCTGGGGCTACAGTGAGACCCTACCTTGAAATAAAGAAATAAGAAAACACAAACAAAAAGTGCCTGTGTTTGTTTGCCTTGGCCAAGGCTATCAGGAAAAGCGGGAGTATCTGGGAAATTGATGCTATCGAAACTACCATACTTTGTGAATTTATTATTATTCAATAAATTCTGTGGAAAGATACAAGCGTGTCCAGTTATGTTTCTGACATAGAGTGCTCTTGACAGGTACTTAGACAAATGTGCCCTTGCTTCAGACTGGGTGCTGGGTATAAGGAAAGGGGACAGAAAGTACACTAGACTTAAGCAGACAAGGGAGTGCCTTTGTTCAGCAGTGAGGGAACAGACTTCTCCGGAAGGATCTGAAGTCGTGTCCAGCGTGGGAAGCTTTGAGGGGACTGGCTTTGTCATTCTGGATCTGTATGCTGCCACCTAAGTATGGAGACAGTCGAAGAACAGCCTGAGATCTTTTAGGGACTAGTTTCATCCAATGCTCCAGGTAGTAGATTGTCATCTGGTGCAGACAACTTTCCCAGTTTGGGGATCAAATTTTAGTTGTGCTCTTAAGTTTCTGGATACATATTCAATCTCTCTGAGCTTTAGCAAAGAGTATAACATCCCCTCACACTTCTGGTGAGGATTATGAAACACTGAATGCACTCCTTGCACCCACAAGCTCATACAGGGCTGCCATAGAACATTCCAGAAGTTAGAGGTCCCTATACTGGGCTCTCGGTTGGACTTTTGGTTTTCTAACAGATTCCTTCTAGTACACAAGTGCACAGACACAGACAGGCTCCAAGTCTCCTCCTAGGACCCACTTGCCCTTCAGAGCCAGCATTCCACCTGGGAGGCTCCTCCGTGGGAGTCAGGTAAGGGCAGTCAAAGCCAGAATCTGGGCCACAGTGAACCTCAGAAGCCCGCTCCCCTCTTAGGCTGTGTCCATTTATCACTTCAGGCCTCCAAAGCAGTGCTGAGTCCACAATTTCCATTTGTGCTCAAGGGCAGATCATACAGTTGTCAGCCACAAAGCAGTGACCTAGACCTTGGGGTATATTTGTTCTTGCTGCAGGCTAACTGCTATTCACTCTCCAATCATTCCAAGGACAGATCTCTTCCAACCACTGGCACTCTGCTCTTCTTTTCAATTCCCCAGGCTCATTCTGATTCTACTGGAATATTTTCCTTCTCAGCTAAACTCCTTTCTCACCTTTCACCCCTCACTGTAGTGTTGAAAGCTTTCCAACTCTTCATCCTGACTCATGTATAAAATCATTTATCCTTAAGGTTTACTGAGAGAATTGGAGCAGGCTGCCTCAGGTCAGAGGTGGCTGCCCTAGGGGACATGTGGGCACATGTCTATCAGGCCATTCTGAATGCTGAAGGACATGTGGGCACCCCTCAAGTCATTTTTCAGGGTACCTTTCTTGGGAAATGCAGGCTTAGAAAATGAACCTTTCAGGTATGCTGGGCTGAAACTGATTTATTCACTCATCATCCATGGCTGGCCTGTTTCCTCCCCCCAAAACTGCTGAGGGGCTTGCCTAGCCACAAGGGCACAGAACTAGAAGCTCATAGGAAAGCTATAAAAAACTTTCCCAGCACACAGAAGTTTGCTAGGCTGAGCCTCACTCTAGCCCAGGCTGATCCAGAACTCACTCTGTAGCCTCAAATTCAGTGATCCGCCTCTCCAGAATTGGGACTACAGGTATGTGCACCATGCCTGACACAATATACACAAAGAGAAAAAAATTTAAAAAACCTAAAATAGTGGTTAATTAAGGGGCTGGGCATGGTGGTACATGCCTTTAATCCTGCGAGTTCCAGGTCAGCCAAGTGAGACCTTAACTGGAGGGGAAAAAAGTGGCTAAATGTACAAAAAACAGCCTTGGGAGAGCAGGGTACTGAGGCAGCATAGAAAAGGAAAATTCTAGGAGCATGGGAGTCTGGTTGTAGCCTTAGAAGCCAAGCAAGGTTTCAGCATAATAAACATTAATTATGATTATTGTTTAAATAGCAACAAAGCAGGGCACATGCGTTTAATCCCAGCATTTGGGAGGCAGAGGTAGGTTTGCCAGTAGGCTGCCCTGAGACTAAATAGTGAATTCTAGGTCAGCCTGAGCTAGAGCAAGACCCTATCTTGAAAAGCCAAAACAACAAAAAAGCAATGACCCAGGTATAATGAATGTATTGGATGAGGCTTCCTTCCTGACCTTCCTACTATAAATATAAAACTTTTAAGGTCAATGAAGTGACCCTGCTGGGTGTGGTGGCACATGCCTTTAATCCCAGCACTTGGGAGGTAAATTGCCTTGACTTCAAGGCCACCCTGAGACTACATAGTGAATTCTAGGTCAGCCTGGACTAGAGCGAGACCCTACCTCAAAAAACAAACAAACAAACAAAAAATCAAGTGACCCTTATAAGCTCACATCCCTGCCTTGGGGTGTGTTGGAGAGCTAGCTGCCCAACTGCCACCTTCAACAGACCCCATGTAAAGAAGTCAATATTCTGTGAATCAAGCCAGGGGTGGTGGTGACACATACTGTCACCTCAGCACTCATGAAAGGAGAGGCCAGCCTGAACTAATAGTGAGATCCCACCTCCCATGCTTGCTCAAAGCTTGGAGTTGAATCCCCAGTATCACATAAACTGGGCATGCTTTTTCAGAAAGCATGAGGTCTGAAAGAACAGGATACTCAAGGTCATCCTTAGGTATACAGTTAATTTAACTCTGCCTCAAAGAAAAAATATAGCCAGTTTGTCATTTAAAATAGAAACATCACCTTTATTGGCAGTTTCAGAATTATGACAGTTTTACAGAACAGAAAAAAGACAGACAGTGGAGTGTAAAATGCAGCACACACAGGCTAGTATTCTTCACCTTCATCTTCCCCTTCAGCACTATCAGCTCCAACCTCCTCATAATCCTTCTCTAGGGCAGCCATGTCCTCCCGGGCCTCAGAAAACTCTCCTTCCTCCATACCCTCACCCACATACCAGTGCACAAAGGCACGCTTGGCATACATCAGATCAAACTTGTGATCTAGGCGAGCCCAGGCCTCGGCAATGGCCGTCGTGTTGCTCAGCATGCACACAGCTCGCTGCACCTTGGCCAGATCTCCACCAGGCACCACAGTGGGAGGCTGGTAGTTAATGCCAACCTTGAAGCCAGTGGGGCACCAGTCCACAAACTGGATGGTACGCTTGGTCTTGATGGTGGCAATGGCAGCATTGACATCTTTGGGAACCACATCACCTCGGTACAGCAGGCAGCAGGCCATGTATTTACCATGGCGAGGGTCACATTTCACCATCTGGTTGGCTGGCTCAAAGCAGGCATTGGTGATCTCTGCTACAGTAAGCTGCTCATGGTAGGCTTTCTCAGCAGAGATGACAGGGGCATATGTGGCCAGGGGGAAGTGGATGCGGGGGTAGGGCACCAGGTTGGTCTGGAATTCTGTCAGATCAACATTCAGGGCTCCATCAAATCTGAGGGAAGCAGTGATGGAAGACACAATCTGGCTAATAAGGCGGTTCAGGTTAGTGTAGGTGGGGCGCTCAATATCGAGGTTTCTACGGCAGATGTCATAGATAGCCTCGTTGTCTACCATGAAGGCACAATCAGAGTGCTCCAGGGTGGTGTGAGTGGTGAGGATGGAGTTGTAGGGCTCAACCACAGCGGTGGAAACCTGGGGGGCTGGGTAGATGGAGAACT
>PVHP010005619.1:0-64476 GCA_004024765.1 Zapus hudsonius
GGTTGCTGGTGCTTGTTCATGACTTGCACTCGCATCCTGCTCTCCTACCCTTCCTGGACATTGGAACCCAGTTTCCTCGGCCTCACATATTGGACTGAAGAGCAGCCGCTCCCCAGGGAGCCATCAGGCCTTCTGGGCTGGATTGGGACTGCTGAGGCCTCCATCCACGTGGACTGAACAGCTATTGGTTTCTTCACCTGTGGGCCTACAGACTGCTATTATTGGACTGTTATAAGCTATCCCAATACATTCCCTTTTATTATAATCCATTCTATCAACTGTTTCCTCTAGAGAACCCTGACTAATACAGTGGGTGAGTATTAAGGCTGCTTAATTGTTGAGGTCTTGGGTGTTCTCTGTGCTTCTGCTTTAGGTTGTATTGAAAATTGGTGTCTGCCTTGCTGGCTTATCCTGGGTTGACTGATTGGCTGTGGTTATAGGTCTCTTGCTTATCCCACCACTCTCTGAGGGGTTTCATTTGGAGCCTTCAGGGTAGGTCTGGGGTGGCTCATCTCTTGCTTGGATGTCAGCGATTGGCCTGTGGCTCATTGGTAGGGTTGGAAAGGCCACAGCTCTCTTGCTGTCTTCTGAAAAATACAAACAGAATTTCCAAGAGAGAATGAGATCAGTATAGGTTAACTGAGATACACATTGCTGAATTGGCTAGATTCTTTGTGATTCACTTGTAAAGGGAATTTCTCTTTGGGGCCCAGTATTTTGGTTCCCAATGTATTTCGCCATGAGTCCTAATTCCAGTAAAGGGCTTCTTGTCACTGAGTGGATTACTTGGCCAAATTAAAAGCTGTTGATTACCTCCTTTAGGCTTTGGCTCCTCCATTGCACAAGTGATCACTTCTTGGTTCACTGTTCTTTCCCAGAAGGAAGTGTGTTCAGCCTACTCATGGCGGCAGACTGCATTTTATATCAGTGGTCTCTGTTTACTCCAACTATCATTGACCAATTTCCCCTGGCAGCTTATACTGTGCCTTCCAGCGCTGCACCAACTGCCATCTGGCGGCTGGTTACCATTCTGGATCTTGCAGAGTCTCTCGGTGCTGATAGATGGCTTTCTGTGGTTTCTTCAGCAACAGCAACCTTAAGCTTGGGGTGGGTATTCTAGAGGTGACAGAATCCTGTCTTGTTTTGGAGACCTCATGGGTCACTTTGGTCAACAGCTCAGTGAGGGTAGGAGCCAATGGGACCAGGAGTTGCAGGACTGATCAATTTTTCATGGTCTTAGAGTCTCTCCCCTTCTATTCATGAGTTTCTGAGTGCTCAGAGCAGAGACTGAAGAACTACAGAGGCAGGAATGAGGCCACAGGGAGCTCAGACCATAGAAGGCATGTGGCTAGTGAGAGTTAGAGCAGAATGTTCCAGTCATGGAAAGGTTCTGGTGACCTGCCAAGAGTTGAGAGCAGTGGATCCCAGCAGCTAAAACTTGGGGGCTGCAATACCAGCTGCTAAGGTTAGCTTCAACCTCAGGCTTCAACACTGGCTGGTACAACTACTGGCTTTGAAAGTGTGGAGCTTTAAGTCTATAAATTTCAGACTTGAAAACCTCTACTTTTATAGTGCCCCTGAAGTATGAAAGCATCACCCATAAGCTTCTGGCACTTAGGAACTTTGAATACCAACTCTGAGGATGCTACCCCTTGCCTATTCATGATTTCAATCTCAGTAGAACAGGAGACAGGATCAGTACAGCCCAGAATCTAGGTTCCAGCAGCCATGAAGTCTTAAGTTACTATACCTCCTTAATGGTGCTTGTTAGTGTGTCCTTACACGGTGAAAGGTAGATGAAAAGGAGGGTGAGCATGAGTGTGGCAGCTCTCTGAAACCTCTTATAATAAAATTAATCCATTCATGAGGGTTTCCTAACCTTTTTTTCTCTCTACTATTTCTCATATTTTATTTGAGATTAGGTCTTACGCTGTACACTTAGAGCCCAGTATATAGCTTCAGTTACTCTTAAAGTCAAGGCAACACTTCTGCCTCCATCTACCAAGTGCTGGGTTTAGAGATCCATGCCTGGATCTTCATGACTTATTAACTTCCTCAAAGGTCAACCTTAATGGTTGTCATATGGAGGATTAGCTTTCTATTTTTTTTTTTGATAGACCAGGATGTATTAGTTCATTTTTAATTACCACAGTGGAATTCTCACAGTTGGCTCACAGTTTTCGGGTCCAGGCTCCAGGGGATTGCATCTGTTGATGGCTTTGTTGGCAGAGTCCTGGGCTGTGGAGGGTATCACATGACAAGAGACAGGGAGTATGTGTATGTGTGTCTTTACTCTTCTGCCTTCCTCTAACAAAGCCACCAGGAGGTTTTATGCCACTCCGAACTAATTTATTGGTTAAAGCGGGATCTTTTGGGTTTTGCCCTAAGAATATCCACAAAGTGATACTCTTGTTTCCTCTTTCCCATATAACTAAAGCTGAATTGCTGTGTTGGTTTGAACTTCCAGCAAAATATGAAGTAATTAGAATAGTGTTAGTGTTGTGTTTTAGTTTGTGATATCAATGACAGTCTTTCTAATGCTTCCTCATTAAATATAACACCTTGATTATATATAGAAGTCACTTTTTATTTCATGGTTCTTAGTGAAGCTTTTGAAAAAAAATTTAAACAGTAAGTCTTTATAGTCACATCAGTCAACATTAAAATAGTAAATCTCTGCCATATTTTTTATTATAAATCTTACAAAGATTTTTTTTTGCTAGCACTAATGGTGATTTTTTTTTCTTAGATGAAAGTTCCACATTTGTCCTAAATGTCTAATATGACTTGTGAGGTTCATTATAATTTGTATTGTTCTTTTTGCATTCAGAAACAATGCTTACCCAAATTACTATATAAAGAATAATTCAAATAATAGTGTTGATGGAGTATATTAGAAGAAATGATTATTCTGCGGACTGGTAAACATAGGAAACTTTCTAAAACAGTAAGGTATAGCCACCAAATTCTTCAAAATTTTGAATAAAGCATTAACCATATAACAACCTTTAAGAAGTATGTCTATAGCTATAAATTTAAGTACTGTTTTATTTATTGCTCTTATTACTCAACCCTGAAAATGAATGAAATGAAAATGTAAACTTATTTCTTGTTTTTTCTTGTTGTGGATGTTGTTGAGAACTTTAATATAAATTTACAGAGTGATTTGGTCATGTTCCCCTCACTTTATCCTTTTCTTTGTCCCCCTGCTCTACTCTCTTTCCCCCGTGTAGCCCTCCTCTTTGTAGGTAGTTCTTCCTTTGTTTTGTTCTCTCCTTCCTTTTGTCCTCCTCCACCATCCATGTCACAATATTGATGGGCTCAGAATCATGCTGGTCTTCTTGGGGGTATTAGTAACCACTGTGGGGTCATGAATGCACCAGTCAGTTCAAGTCAGGAGCACAGTGCCCCGAAGTATGTCCACACAGCCTGTGGCTCTTACATTCCTTCCACTCTTCTGTAATTTTTCCTGAGCCTTGGAAGAGTGGTAGAAATTGAGATACTGAGCTCTCAACAGCCTCTTATTTTTTACTTTGATTAGTTTTCTCCATTGTGAGTTTCCACAACTACCTGTTCATGGTTGCCTGAGCCCTGGTGGGTGTGATAGAGATGATTTGTCCAGTCCTAAGCCCTGGGCTTTCTCCTTCTCTTGTCATCTTGATGAATCTAAGCTGGCCTCATATTCAATCAGAGAGCAGTTGATTACTCCCATAATTTATGAGTCATTGATGCACCTAGGGGTACATCTTACCTGGCTGGTTGATTTTCATAGCTTGCAAAATCCAGTTTGTTCACACTGCCCCAGCAGCTTGCATAAGTACTAGAAAGCATTATGCCAGCTAGCCAACAGGGAGATGGCTTCCACCTCACTTCCAGCTTGATTCTCAATTCCTACAACCACAGCCTCTGTAGTATCTTCAATAGTAACATCTTACCATCTTGTTCTGGTTGGTAACCAAGTATTTTGGCAATGGTCTGTGACCTGTCTACTAATCCCTCCTCATTTCTCCTCTCTCCAAGCCTCAATCTAGCTTCCTGGCCACTGGTATTTATTTGCTTGCTACAATAGAAACAAATCTAAGTATTCCAAGCTGGGGTCCACATATGAGAGAGAACATGCAGTGTTTTTTTTTTTTTTTCTTTCTTGGCTTGAGTTACCTCATTTAGTATATTTTTTTTCTAGTCACAACTCTTCTAGTTTTGATTATTGTTTTTTCCCTCCTATAGTCTCTTGAATATGTTTATTCTCTTCAGTGTGCTATATTCCATGCAGTGTTCTTTGTAGGGCTGGCATAATGCTCTTATATTCATATAGTCAGCCTTTATTGTGAAAAGTTCTTCTTTCACCTTCTATTGTGAGGGATAATTTCTTGGAGGTATTGTAGTTTGGGTTGGCAGCCATGGTCTTTCAAAAATTAAAATACTCCTTTAAAGTTTCCATTGAAAACTCAGTTGTAATTTTGCTTACCTTTATAACTAACAAGCTGTTTTTCTCTTGCAGGTTTTAGTATTCTTTCTTTGTTTTCTGTATTTAGTATTTTAATGATAATGTGACTTGGTCTGGTCTATTTGGTGTTCTGTATACCTTTTGTACCTGGATGGGCCTTGCTCATAAAGTTGGGAAATTTTTCTTTCTGTAATTTTATTGAAATTTTTTTCTATTCTCTTGTCTTGAAGTTCTTGTATGCACATGGAATCAATGTAATGTAAGTATCTTTTTATTTTATTTATAAAAGAGAAAAAGGGGGGGGGCTTCTTGCTACTGCAAACTAAATCCAGATGCATGAACCACTTTGTGCATCTAGCTATATGTGAGTACTGGGAAATCAAACCTGGGCCAGCAAGCTTTGCACCTTTAACTGCTGAGCCATCTCCCCAGCTAAAACATTTGGTCTTTTTAAGGTATCTCACATCTCTTTCATGTTCTGCTTATATGTATTTTTGAACCTTTCATTGATTTTGGCCTCCTGATCTCTTTCCTCTGCCTTGTCCTTTAGTCCTGATATTCTGTCCTCCATATGTTCTATTCTATTGGTATAGTTTTACTAGGAGTATTGTCATTGAATATTTAATTTTGATTCACACTTTTTTTTTTTCTTAAGCATCTATTTCTTTATTGAGTTCTGCTTTCATTTCCTGGTTTGGTTTTCTCATTGTATTTAGATTGTGTTCTCTTGGAATACATTCAGGTGTTTGTTCATTCATTCATTTTGAGCTCTCTTAGTTGATTCTCTTGCATTTCATCCAGGCATTTGTTCATGTTCTCTAAGTTTGATGTATATAATTATCATGATTGTGTTTTAGAATTCTTTGTCTGGAGTTTCCTCTAAGTACTTCTTAAAGGCTTCAACTGTGGGACTAGGCATACTTGGTGGGGAAATCTTGCTTTGGTTTCTTGTGTTCCTTGTTTGTCATTGGGGTTTGCCTACCTGAAGATAATCCCTTTCTCTTGTGGACAGTGCCTCCACTGGAGGACATAGGTTGGGCTGGGTTCAGGACTGCACATGTCTATACAGGCACACATCTGGAATGAAAGCTTATTGGGCTTGAGTCTCCTGGTTCCCTGGCGACATACCCACATACCTCTGAATTGGAGGGGAGGGAAGCTCTGATTGATAGCTTACTGGGAAGCAGCAGCCTGACCACCTGGTGCTTATGGATTCCTAGGATCTACCTGCCCTGTGGCTGGAGCCTACATGGTGGGATCCAAAATAGCAGTGTGGTGCTTTCCACATGGTTCTCTGGTTGGCAGTCTACCCGTGGGCCTGTCTTTCTCCCTTTCCTTTTAAAAGTATCAGTTTTTTTTTAACCTATATTTGCATAATGAATTTATAATGTCATGAATTTGGTTTTTCAAGATTTAATAAGAGTGTAGAAATTCCTTTACATTAGTACAAAATTATTTTAAAACTTAAAGAATCTTACAGTTTCTAACATTTGCCTAGAAGGAAAGGAAGCACATCTAGCCAGAAAATATAAAATAAAAAAGTAAATAATTTCCATTCTGGAAGAATTCTGTGTGAGTCTTCATTTATAACAATATATATTTATTGGCTAAAAATGGAAGTCTCACATAAGACTGTTTTAAACCAAGTTAATGGAAGCAAAACTACTTCATTTTTGTTATTACTTATGTAAATTTCTATTTTTTTGACTTATGAATATATGTGACTATTCTCACCAACTAGAAAATTGTTGAAATGGAAAAAATCATGGAAATGTTAAGGCACAGTAAGAAACTAGCCCTCCAAGTCAAGAATGGTGCAACAGACTTGTGTTCCCAACATTCAGAAAGCAGAGCAGGATTGTGCATGGGAGGCTAGACTATGTACATAGACCCTTTCTCCAAAATATAAAAAGCTTTTTTCTTGAAGTAATCAAAGTAAATAAAGGAAAGGTAGCCAAGAAATGGGA
This sequence comes from Zapus hudsonius, assembly GCA_004024765.1. NCBI lineage: Eukaryota > Metazoa > Chordata > Mammalia > Rodentia > Dipodidae > Zapus > Zapus hudsonius. Next base: position 6,415 of record PVHP010005619.1, read on the forward strand.
AAAGATCACAAATTAAAAAGGAATTTTTCAAACACATTAAAAACGGGGATTCTACCTGAAGAAATGCACAAGTCAGATACCTGTCTTAACTGAGCATAAGATCTCGATGAAGATTGCTAACATTAATAGCATATGATTATATTTTTGACTGTGCATCATTCTGACTAATAGAAAAAGTATAAATACTTCATGTTTTTAGTAAGGTGAAATTTATAAATTTCTAAGTTGATGTATATATAATCACTTAATAAAGAGGATCTATAGTTAAAAATAATTTTGATACTCTATTGTCAGATACATTCCTGCCACTAGGAAAAGAACATAATTCTGTAAAGATTTAAGAAGGCTATAGCCGGGCGTGGTGGCGCATGCCTTTAATGCCAGCACTCGGGAGGCAGAGGTAGGAGGATTGCCGTGAGTTCAAGGCCACCCTGAGACTACAGAGTGAATTCCAGGTCAGCCTGGACTAGAGCGAGACCCTACCTTGAAAAACCAAAAAAAAAAAAAAAAGAAGGCTATAAAGTTGTTTGTTTTTGTGACTCATAAGCTGTTAGAGCAGCAATAGAGAGGACTGTTTACATCAGTTGTAATTAATACATAATATATATGATTTGTTCGTGTCAGGAATAAAAAGCTTCCTACTAAATGTAGGTGAACTCATACAACTTTACATTTTTAAAAAAAATTTTTGGAATTGCTCATTTGCATTTAATAGAAATTGTCAGAGGTTCACTGAAATAATACAAGTAGGAAAATACAGTCAACACTGCTGAAACAGCTTTATTCAACTGAATAAATCCTCTCAGATACTGTTGATGTGAAAAATGAGTGGTTCCGACTTTTCAAAATGCATGGTGGTATAATTAACAGTATTCAATCACATCTGTTCTTTCTGCATATATTAAAATTAAAATACCAGCCAAAAAGCCTAATATATCTTCTCTTTATTTTTTTTATTGTCCATAATGAGTTACATTATTAAATGGGCAAACAATGAGTTGCTATCCCCAGTTCCTCATTGCCCCTCTTCCCCATCCCCATTCAGCTGGATATCCTCCTCCATGGGCAGTCTGGATCAGTTCTTGCGGCTGGGGACCATGAATAGCCTAGGAGTCATCCCGGTTTCGCTATCTCTAGTATGTTGTTACTGAGGGGAGCAGTGACTCTCGGTATTCTCCCCCACCATGGCTCTCACAATCTTTCCGCCCCCTCTTCCGCTCAGTTCCCTGAGTCGTGGTAGGTATTAAGGCTGTTGTATTGTTGAGAACTTAGGGGTCTCTATCTTCTCTTTAAATGCTTCTTACAGACACAATTTCAGTATTATTATTTGACAATGTTGTAATGTAAGAAACTTATCCTAGTCAGAAGTCCAACAATCTACCCAAGGGAACTGATTTGTCCTGCCTGTAGGTTTATAGAGCAAATAAAAAGTTCTAAAATGTAGTACCTAGCATTTCTAAAATACAAAACAGATGCAATTCTTAGAAGGTTCATGCAAAAAAAAACCCTAACTAAGCAGGTATATTAAAATAGCATAATGGGAATACCCTAAGAAGACTGGAGAATACATTTTCAGATGGGAAATCTGGCCCTTTTTTTAGTTTTTTGAGGTAGGGTCTCACTGTAGCCCAGGCTGACCCTAGAATTCACTCTGTAGCCCAAGGCTGGCCTCCAAGTGCTGGAATTAAAAGTGTTGGGCCCTGGCCCTTTTTTAAAAAAAATGGCTACAGGATAAGATGCTGTAGGGATTTATCAGCTTTTCTCCCTGATAACTGTGTTCATTGGCGTATTGTGTGCCCTGTCCTTTCTCCCCCACCTCCTAGAACTGATTTCATTTTTAGCAGCTTCTAGAACTGACTTAGCAGTTAGTGTCCATAATTTGGTCTAGCATGTTTTGCTTTGTGCTGTTACTCTACTGTCTGGTTATGCTTTTCCTTTTTTGTGTTTAAAACAATATATATGGCCAGAAGTTAACCTTTTTTTTTTTTTTAACTGTTTAGGTCAGATGTAGATCCTTCCAAGTTAATGTTAGGGATCTTTGTTCACCCCTTGGCATCTTTAGCCTTTACTTTTATAAGTGAAGCCATCTGCTGGGACAGGTCAGGATCCTAACTTCCTTTTAAAAACAAAATAAAACACAATAAAAACCACGTAATTTTGATCATTTATGTTAAATTTTCTTTTTAAATGTTTTTAATGATCACATGCTGTGTTTTTGATTGGCTGGTAAATACTGAAAGTTATCTTGTACAGTTCTTAGTTTACATCTCAATTTAAGATGGTATGATTCGTTCAACTCTTTTCCCTTTTTTCAAGGTTACAGTAATGTCAGTTTTAAAGCAACTTCTCCCCCTTTTCTTTGTACCTTTTTTATTTGTTTGCTTTCCTGGAAAACTGGAACAAATTTTATACCATCGACTTACAGTTAGTACAAATTACTATTCCTAGTACAAATAGTACAAATTACTATCTCCTTCAATATGTTCCTTGGATTACTCAGATTTTTAGACCCCCTAGTTAAGAAATTACTTTCTTGGGAAACAGTGCTTAATCCTGGAGGCTTGTTCTAATCATTACCAAAATAAGGACTTAAAAAGGACCCTGCAGGCACCAAATTTCTTTACCTTACTTCCTATTTTCTCCCAAGATATTTGATAATAGAAAAAAAAATCTTTATGTGAAAATGCTTCATTGATAAAGAGTTCCAATATATTCTCAGTCTTCTAGAAATCTACCTTTTTTTTTCATAGTAACTATATCTTCAGTAGTTACTTTCCCTTTCTAGGAGAACATTCTAGTTGTATTTTCTATGTTCACCACAGTTGATAACACAGTTCCTCATGGTGTTTACTTTCTCAGTAAGTAGCTTTTTAAAAAAATATTTTATTTATTCATTTTCAAGCAGAGAGAGAGAGAGAGAGAGAGAAACAGGGCCACCACCTTGTTGGTCCGGCCCATGTGGGTCCTGGGGAATTGAACCCCGGGGCCTCAGGCGCTGGACGCAAGTGCCTTAACCGCTGAGCAATCTCTCCAGCCTAGTAAGTAGCTTTTATTTTTAACTGTACTATTAATTTTTAGCAACTGTTTTCTGACCAAGTTAGTGGCAGTTTTAAGAAGTCAAACTAGCTCACACCCCTGCTATTCTAACGATGATTTCTAAATATAATTTCTCCCACAACTTACATTATCCCTGGAATTAAAAGGGCTAACACTATCAGAATCATTTATAACTTAATCTTTTAGTAAATAAAATCTGTTGAGTTCACTGCCCCATATTTTGAGTGGGTTGTTTGATTTTTTTTATTACTTAACTTTTTGAGTTTTTTTGTAAGTTCTGGATATTAGTCCTTATTCTTCATAGTATATAAATATATTGGTTTGCTCACATATATATGTATATACGCATACATAAAAATGCTAATTTTTATTAGATGGGCCTTCACTGATACTGAATATTTTTAACATGCCACACTCTTTATTCAGTCCCCTTTTTCTTCTTTAATTAGTGCTTTAGTTTAGTTCTTCCCAACTCATCCTTTTCTTGGTTATCTTACCTTGGTTCTTACTTTTGCAAAAGATATTAAATAAGGATATTTTTCAGGCAATAATTTGGCAAATCTGGTCACAGTATTAGCATCATATATCTTAATGACAGATGTAGTAGGAACAACACTGCCAGTATATTTTTATCACATGTTTTTGGCTTTAAAAAAACTGACAAGATGTAAGAAACTAATTTAACTCAGTGGATCACAAAAAAGGCATGAAAGGCCAGGAAGGGGGGGACTAGTTTGAAAAAAGTTGAGAGTGGGAAGAGGGATAAAAAGTAATGGAAGTGAATATGATCAGAGTACATTTAGTACATGGATGAGATTGTCAAGTAAATAAATAAGTATATTAGAAAAATTTTGTATTTATTTAAAAACCCAGTATACACTTAAGATACAGATTTTTTTCATTATTTTGAGGTCTTCATTTTTGCCTTCTTTCATCATCCATGACAACATAATGGTGGGCTCAATACTGTTCAGGTACTGATAGCCACTGTGAGGTCATGAGTGTATTTTGCTACCATGTGTCTAGAATGTAACATTTTAAAGCAGTCCTCCACATCCTCTGGCTCTTACATTCTATCTGCCACCTCTTCCACAATGCTCCCTGAGATTTAGTAGGTATGACAGATGTCTCATTGAGTGCTGAGGGGTGTGTGTGTGTGTGTGTGTGTGTGTGTGTGTGTGTTTGTGTTTGAAATTTGTTTATTGTTAATGAGTAGAAACACATGAACAAGTCTTGTGTTGGTATCCTCATTTCCCTCCTCCCTGCCCTCAATCCACTGAGGGCCCTCCTCAGTGGGATTCTGGAACACTCTCTGGGATGGAGGGCTATGAATTGTGTAAGTAGTAGGCAGTTTTTTGTTTATTTTTGTTTGAGGGAGGCAATGCCTCTGGATATTCCCCCAACCATAGCTCTTACAATCTTTCCGCAAAACCCCCTGCCATGGTGGGTGAGTTTTAAGTCTGTTTTACTGTTGAGCTCTTAAGAGTCTCAGGGTTTCTGCTTGGACAATTTTGAGTATCCTCCATTTTTGTCTCCATCCCCCTTGCATAGGTTGTCTGACTTGCTGTGGAGGCCGCACTCTTGTTCATCTTGCCACTTCCTCTATGGTTTTATTTGGGCCCTAGATGATATGGTAGACATGGTAGACATGATTCCATCTTCCTGGGATTCAGCCATCATCTCATCTTGTTGGTAGAATTGGGTTGTCCACAATTTTTGCTACCTTCTGAAAAATACAAATGGAATCTCCAACAGCAAATGAAGTCAGTATAGGTTAAATGGGCAAACATTGTTAATTTGACAAGATTTTAATGGGTGTAGTCTCTCTGTAGCCCATGGCTAGTGGGGGCTTCCCCTTGGAGTCTAGGTTCTTGGTCTCCATAAGAATTTGCCTTGGATCCCAGTTCCAGCTAAGGGTTCCTTGCCACTGAGCAGATCTCTTAGCCAGTCAGAGAACCATTGATTACCCACCTAGGTTAAGTGCCACTGTTGCACAGGTAAGTACTTCTTGCCTCAATGGTCCCTGCTTTATTCAATGTCTTCTGCATTCTCAGACCATCCATTGCTGTTGTATAGCAGTGTCCCCTGATTTCTCCAAATATCATTGGCTAGTTTCCCCTGGCATCTCATGTAGCACCTTCCAGCACTTATACAGGTTAACCATCTGGGAACTTGCTTCCTTTCTGTATCCAGTAGGGTCTTGTTGTGTGACAGCAGCCTGTGATATCTTCAGCAATAGGGTCTTATCTCTTGCCTGGGGTGGGTAATAAAGAGCTTTGACATAAGCATATCTTGTTTTAGGGACCCCACAGGTCTCTTGGATCAACAGCTCAATGTGGGAAGTAACCAATTTTTGGGACATGGAGTTATAGGCCAGAGCCACTTGTATTAGGGTTAGGCTTCCTCCCACCCTCTTAGGGCCCTTCTTACCAGAGGATGCCCCCATCTTCCTCAAAGGCTTACTGTCCAAATAAGGATTCTGTGTTACTGATTCATTATGGATTTAGTTTTCTGTATATCTCCCCCGTCCATCCCCTCCATCCCTGTTGTCAGTCTCAGGATTGGTATGTCAGGTTTGCTTACTATTCAAGCTTAACCTGATTAGAATAACAGATGAGGGAGAATATGAGGCATTTGTCTCTGTTCTTGTGTGAGTTCACTAAAGTATGGTCTGTTCCAAGTCCTATTCACTTTCCTGCAAATTTTTTTGTCGTTTTTCCTTACTGCTGAGCAGAAATCCATGGTGTATATGTACCACAACTTTGATATCCATTCATCCTGAGATGGGCATTTGGGTTGATTCCAGTTCTTAGCTATTGTGAATTGAACAGCTATAAACATGGTTGAGCAGATGTCTCCTGTGTGGACACAAGGAACCTTGAAGGTAGATAGATGCCCTGTAGAGAGATAGCTGGGTCCACTGGTAGCTCTATTTGCATCTTCTTCAGGATCCTCCACACTGATTTCCATAGTGGTTATACAAGTTTGCATTCCCACCAGCAGTGAATAAGTGTTCCCCCCCCAATCCTTGTCAACATCTATTGTTGATAGACTTTTTTTTTGTTTTGTTTTGTTTTTTTGTTTGTTTGTTTTTTTCCAGGTAGGGTCTTGCTCTAGTCCAGGCTGACTTGGAATTCACTATGTAGTCTCAAGGTGGGCCTTGAACTCACTGCAATCCTCCTACCTCTGCCTCCTGAGTGCTGGGATTAAAGGTGTGCGCCACCACCCCAGCGATAGATTTTTTTTTTTTTAATGGTTGCCATTCTGACTGGAGTAAACTGGAATCCCATTGTTGTTTCATTCACATTTCCCTGATGATTAAGGATGTTAAGCAATTTCTTAAATGGAAAATGGCCATAGTATTTCCTCCTCTGTGGATTCTCTGTTGAATTCACTGCCCAATTTTTTTGAGTGGGGTGTTTGATTTTTTTTTTTAGTACTTAATTTTTTGAGTTCTTTGTAAGTTCTAGATATTGGTCCTCTGTGGTGTAGCTGGAGAAGATTTTCTCCCAATCTGATGGTGGTCTGTTGGCTTTGTGTATGGTACACTTATCTATACAGAAGCTTTTTATAGTGCTCAGTATTTAACTGTTGTTTCTTCTCAGCACTTTGTGGAGCTTGCTTGCTCCCCAGGAGTTACCACTATCTACAGAAAGGAAGCTTCTCTGATGAAAAGTGAGAGAAGCACTACCATATGATCATAAACCTGAGTTTGTAGAGGGCAGTTTGATTGCACAACATACCTATTAAGCCAGACAACAGTAGTAGCTCCCCCCACCACCCAGCGCTTATGACCTGTCAAGCCATATTAGGTCTTCAGTACTAGGCATGAATTCCCTCCTGTGGAACAGGCTTCAAATCCAGTTACGAACAGTGGATTAACCCCATAACAATCATGCCACTTTGCTGCAGTGGGGTCATGTTGTCTTGCCGGCTGCTTGTGTCGTTTGCAGGATCCCTTGTTGGTTAAGATTGTTGACGATTTTCTCCTCTAGCCTATGTAGCATTTTCCATCACTATGCCAGCCAGCCTTCCAACTCAGTTCCAGCTTTATTTCTCAGGATCTAGCAAACGATGCATGTGCTGTGGTTCACAAAAAGGTATTATGACATTCTAGTTCTGGTGGAGAACTAAGAGCATTAATATGTAAAATACAGAATTTTTATGGTAGTCAGATACAAAAAAGATAGAATGGCATTCACTGCTAGTGAGGTAGAAATTGTGAGCTACAGAAAGTCATTTACTTCAAATGAACGATTATGATTTATGGTTTCTGGCTTGGATGTGTTTCCTACCATTCATTAAGACATCCATATAAAGTTAAAGGCAAGAATGTAAATTTGACTTGAGATATGTTAATTTGAGGGTACTTATGATATCTTAAAGTGCAAATGTTGGTTTTCTGAATAAAAGAAAAGACTTGGGTTTATCTATGTAATAAATGAAACTTTGGTTTGGGATCAGATTGCCCAAATGGCATGTATTATGGCCTACAGCTACAAGTCTTTGTTATACCTGCTTTCCAAAATATGCCTTTGAGAAATACTGGAGACCTGTATACCTACTGTCCTTTGAGCCGTATTATTGGTCCTTGTCAGTTCCAAGTCTGAGTCGTTGATGAAAACCTGTCTTTTCCAACATAATCCACCCTATAGTTCTCTAAGACATGTAATATCAAGATGTCTCTTCATTATTGCTCTCATAGCTAGCACTTAACATGTTTTTATTACACTACTTAAATAATCTAACCCAAAATATAGTTTTACCTAAAGAGTAAAAGTATAGTATTCATTTTTTATTTTCCTCCCTTGGAATTTATTGTAATTTGGCTATTAAAATGCCTTTCACTAGAAGCTCATTTTCATGAGGTCAAGTTAATATATTATAAATTACGTTTATGGGTATGAAAACTCTCAAACTTTAAATATTTCTGAATTAAATTCAGACTTCCTTCCCCTTTTGTCAGTCCCTTTCTCTTCCCTCCCAGTTGTTTGCCTTGAGGGTTGTATACTTTGTGCTTCAACTTCTCTCCACACAGCATTATAAGCTGGCTTCTAGCTTTATTCTTTTCAAGTTTCTCTGACCTCCTTGACAATAGGTCAGGTGGAATGTGATTAAAGGGCTTCAGAGACAGAATGAATTTTTACAGGGCGGCAGGGACTGTTGTGATGAACATGGCTTCCACACATACTATTTAGAATGATAATTTCTCTTCATAAATGGGTCTTCCAATAAAGACTGCTGGTTGTCTATGATTTGTGGGCATACTAGACATACTCAGACTTTTTTTTTTTTGGACCATACCTACATAAGGGAGGAAATATGTTGAACTGACCTTGTAAACATTAAAAGGAGTGTAGATAAAATGTCTGTAGTATTCTAGGTAATGACAATTCAACTGGACCTGCAAATATAATTGTTTCTTAATGCCATTTTAAAAACCATTTCAAAGGTGCTCACAAATATCCAAGAGTTTATTGCTAATTATATATTTTAAGATGCAATGCCAAAGCAAAAAGTTAATATGAAGTTAGGGTAATTGAATTTTGTAGTTATTTATTGGACACTGGTTCTGTAATGATAATAGCAATGTTTTGTTCTTTATTTTTTTGTGACAGAAAAATAAAAGACAATTCCTGGGTATGTAAATTCTAAACTTACATAGAAATTCACAGGCTCACAAACATCACTATTCCCAAATTCTTGATTCCTGTTTTAGTATAACTGTTCTTATCATTCCTTGGATTATAGTATATGGAAAGTTTTATCATAGTGAAAGGGTTGTATTTTTTTGTTTTATGTCTTCACCTTGCCCCTGACATTCAGCTGTCATAATCAGTCATTCTTTTGGTGATAGTTTAAATGAAGCATGCATGGATGCTCTATAGTCAGTACTTGCCTCTGTGCACACATGTGTGAGCTTTACATCCATAATGCATTCTTATTCCAAATTCTTGCTGTCATCCTAGCACCAACAGATGGTGAGTGAAACCCCGGGGACAGTCTGACCTAGCATTCTCTTTTCTGGAAGCAGTGGTCAGAAAAGAAAGGACTTTATCATGGTTAATTGACTTCAGTGCTTTCTGGTTTATTACTGTATCTGGGGGGGGGGACCAAAGATTTTAGGTGTCAGAATTCTAGGTAGTAATACCTTAAAAACTTTTATTTTTTAGTCCAAGATGCAAATTAAAAGCATAAAGTGCAAGTATTATGATTGTTTTAACTCAAAATTCTGGATGGTTAGGAGGTGTTAAAATAGAGGTTTTTAAACTTTGGGGTTAACAATCTAGTATTAGAACATATTTTACTGGAAATGTGGACACTCCATAGTAGAATCTTGGCCTAGTATGCACAAGCTGTGTGCTCTCTACTTTCTTCTCTTTTGCTATTGTGGTAGATGCAAATTCTATTTCTCTCTTTTAATTTCTGGGCTGGGGGACACCTTCATGCCATGGTGTGGATGTGGAGGTCAGTCCTCAAATCCCTTACATTCCAGGTTCTTGGAGGCAGGTCTCTTGCACCTTGCTTATCACTCCATTCTCATTTTGTTCACAACTCTCTTTGCCAGGCTAGCTGCTTCCTGATTTTCTGGTGGGTTCCTCATATTCCCTTCTTCTTGCTCGTAGTCTTGCTGGGATTACAGATGTTCACACTACTACCTGTGGGTGCTGGGCGTCTGAACGTGGGTAGCAAGTGCTTAATCCACTGCAATATCTCCCAGCCATTTCTCCTTTTAGGAAATTTATGGTCATTGTTCACAGTAAAATTTCAGAGTTCATGAATGGATTCAGACCTACATCTTGAAAACACTATTTAACTACACTTAGCACTATTAAAAAAATGTATCTTGTGAACTTTATCAAATTATTCTACTAAAAATGATTTTCCTCTCCATTGGTCATATGAGTTGCCTTTTACTTAAAACACTTTTTTAGGATTTTCTATAATTTGTATATTTATGGATCTATAGTATATATCAGTGATACACAGAAAATCAATTTTAACTGAATGTCGTAAAGAGCCTTATCATTCTCTTATCTTTAAACATGTACCACTTTTCCTCAGTGTTCATAATCCAACAGTAATATTTTCCTTGAGTTATGTTTTTTCTTTTTTCTTTAATAGGTTCTTTGAATAACAGATAGATGAAGTCATTTGGTTTTTGTAGTCTCTTTAAGAGAAGAATTAGAGATTCTTGAATTCTGCATCACTTAGCAGAATTTTGAATATTATGGAACTTAACTGTTAAGTCATATGGAACTATGGAATCTCAGCTGTCATTTATTACATATAAAATGATTTTGAATATCATGGAATTTACTATCATTTCCCCTTAGTAATGGTGATTTGAATGAATTTTATTAAAAACAAAGTCATCATGTGAACTATATAATCTCAGCTATTTGTTTTTTTCAACTATTTAAAAATTTAATTGGCATAGACTAATTGAACATATTTATAAGTATGCTGTGATAGTTCAGGTACATGTAAACAATGAATAATGCTTAAATTTGAGTACTTAGTATTTCCATCTCCTTAAGCATTTATTATTTGGGAACTTTAAAACTAAGAGGACCTTATACAATTAGAGGAGTTATTTATCACCAATTCTATGCTTTTTTTGTTTTTTTTATATCTTTATTATGAATAAGTATGTACATTGTATGATCAAATCTTGTGAATGTGTCCCTGTTTCCCTCCACTGGGGTACTTCCTCGGTGCACATACTGGATCTGTCCGTAGGTTAGGGGGTTATGAACTGCACCAGAGGTAGCCAGGTTTTCTTTCTTTTTTTCCTTTTCTTTTATTCCCCTTTTTGTATTGTTGCTGGGGGGAGTCATTGTCTCTGGATATTATTTGTTACATACAAAACGATTGGAGGCTTTTTTTTGCTCATAATTGTCATTTTTAATCTTATTATATCATGATTGAAACTATGGTGTTCATATAAAACAATATGCTGTTATAGCTCTAGAAGTTCAAAAAGGATGTAGGAAGATACATTCTTTTGAATAGATACCATTGATATTAATATTGAAAAAAAGCTTGACCTGTAACAGAGATTCAGAAAAAAAAATCCTTTGTAGTTTCAAAATAGTATTTTGTACAGATTAAAACTTATAATCAGCTTTATAGCAAAAGGTAATTTCATGTAAGCATATCAGTGTATTCTGAAACTGATTGCTGTTCTGGATAGGGGAAATTCTTTAACAGTTATGTAGATTAAATAGTCAAAGCTCACATTAAAAAAATTTCATTGACGTCCCTTGTTTCCTTCCTTTCAGATACAGAAGCAAGCGAAAAGGTTCAGGGAAGTGGGATTCTTCAGCTGTTGGCAAGTCTGTTGACTCCACAGTCTTCCTGCACAGCCACAGTAGCTAACATCATAGCAGAAGTAGCCAAAAATGGTGAGGTTTTCCTCAAGAATTTTCTGCTGGGAACATCTTCAGTTTTACACCTTACTTGTCAGTATGTTTTATTAATTTATGTTTTAATTTTATAGATTAGACTCTTTTCTATTTCTCTTTTCTTTGACTTTTTATGTTACTAGTTTAGTCATTTTCTTCATGCATGTCCCCTTTTCTAGTCCATTTCATCGGAGTAGAAATTAAGGAAAAGCACTGCTAATCTTACCTATATTTGTTTTATATTTAAGTTGGGTATAGGATTCTTGAGCTTACCACTTAGGACATTCATCTTCATTATATATTTTTAATAGACTCCCCTAATTTTTTTTTGTCAGTTTCCCCTACTTTGAATTGGTACTTGATAGGAGCAGTGCAGGTACAATATATGTTATATGTTATTTTCTGCTCTTGATTTCATGGAAAACATCTATTTCTTAAATCTTCATGTGAAAATACAACTCTGCTAGTAGAGGTTTTTGTTTAAATATATGCTCTAGTGAGTAATATCTGTGTTCTAAAGACATCATAGACTTTTTTGAGGGGTACTGAAGATTGAATCTAGGACTGCCTACATACCAGGCAAGTGCTGTACCACTGAATTGTACCATAGCCCATAGTTAGCATTTTAATCAAGGCTAATGAAGAGCATACCACTCTGCTAGTTAAATACAATACATTTAGATAGTTATTGCTTAGTTAGCCATATTGACTTTTTTTAAAAATGAGTGGCTGAGAAAAAAGTATTGTAGAGCATTCTTTTTAACACACATCTTTAGATGGTAGAACTGTATTAATTGAGCCTTTATTTTTTCTTATTAGAAACTTGACAGTGAAAAAATACTGTATGAGGCAGATAAAAATGAAATTAGAAGTTGATTTATCATTGCTGTATATGTTATGTAACTAAAAGAATTATTCACATAAATCATAGGTCCTGATTAAACATAGAGTATATTTGAATTTTACATACAAAAACAAATCTCTGGGGTCAATAAAGCACATGCCAACCCAGTTTTGGATCTCTACCAGCTATGTACATGCCAGGCAGGCATGGCTAGATTAATGCCCAGCACTTGGGGCAGGACATCCCCAGGGCAAGCTGACTAGCTAGGCTAGCCAAAGCAGCAAACTCTAGATTCAGCAGTGCTTACTACCTAAATTTGATTATCAGGCGTATGGCAAAAACATTGCCACCGTCACATATTGCTTCTAAAGCACATCCAGTCATTCTAGAAAATGGTGATAAATTAGATATAACGAAAGTTAATTAACAATCCTTTGGGCCTGTGGCAGAAATGATAAACAAGGAAAAATGTGACCCCACTCATTTTTTCTTTTTTACTTATATTTCATGAAGTATTTATTAAGGGACATGGCAATATGTAAATTATGAGTCATTAGATTTTTAATTAAATATGTCTCTTGTTTTCAGAATTTATGCGAATTCCATGTGTGGATGCCGGCTTGATTTCACCACTGGTACAACTGTTAAATAGCAAAGACCAGGAAGTGCTGCTTCAAACCGGCAGGGCTCTAGGAAACATCTGTTACGATAGTCGTAAGTGTTACAATGTCACTAATGCACTTATAAGTTTGGAAAAGTTATGATTTCAGATGAATTTCATTTTGGTCTTAGAAATGATTTCTTTAGGCCAACTGAAAAATCAGCATAGGCCTTCCCTAAGACTTAGCAGAACTGATGGTGATTTGGGCTGTTGTATTCTCAACTAGGAAGTTACAAGGAATGAATTCCCCTTTGTTACTAAGAGATATTTCCAAGTAAGTAAATTTCTAAAATTTGAAGCCTTTAAATTTAACAAATGTATATTTGAATATCTTTTGAATTAAGTTTTTTTGAAGTACTATCAAAATGAGAATGCTTATGGACAGCATTTAGATTCTAAGTCTGTCTGAATTTTAGTTAATTGCCATTCGACAAAATTGTTCATAGATTGGCCCACTGAGTTTACATTGACTCCATTCTTACTCGTCATGGTGCCATTGTCATCCTCACCACCTCCTACAGCTTTGTTCTAGAGTTTGCAAGAATGTGGGTATATGTTTAATGCGCATATGGTCCAATTTCTGCTTCTTGTTTCTACATGTAAGCAAATTTTTAAAAAAATTCTGAATATAAATCTGGGCTTGATGACACACACATACCTTTAATCTTACCATTCAGTAGGCTGAGGCAAGAGGATCATGAGAGTGAGGTCAGCATGGACTATATAGCAAGACTTGTTTCCAACAAACAGTCCTCCAAAACTTGAATGTATTCTGTTTAATTAGGCTTACCCTAATTTTCCCTAGATTTCTATTTTTTGAGTCCAACCCAGATATTTGCCATTCAGTGTTAAGCTTTCAAGAAATGTATTTGTATGTGTATAAGAGTAACTTTTAACACATATTTTCCCTTTTGATTTTATAACTCACATTAGTTGTGTCTTGTTAGAAATGCAAAATATATGGCCCTTTGTTTACTAGGCAATGCCTTAAAAAGTAGTTTGCATCAATGAGCAGATAGAAAGTATGAGTATACACATTTATGAACAAATGGGAAAGAATGAGCTTATCAGCAGTGTCTGTACGCTAGCAGTGGTGGTAAGGTTGCCTCATTAGTTCTCCTTCCTTCCTTTGTCTGGATCATATGTTATTTGTCAGAGGACAGGAGCATCTCAATGGAAATGTTAACTTCCAGTTTCCAATTCCTGGTACTGCCGTAAATTGGGCTAACTGTTGCCCTGCTCTAGTTCTGTTTATCTTAGCCTAGGGTAATAGCTTATTTTTTTTTTAACAGAAAGTTACTACTTTATGCTCATAATTTTCATTATATATATTTAATCTTTATTTAGCACCATAGCTTGTAATGTCAGCTCCAAAGTGATTTGTGATTAAATTTAGCAGCTCATGTAAAAGATCTCTGCACAGTAGTAAAGATTGGTATTATATATTTGTAGAGTATTATTACTGTCTTTATTCTTGTCCTTCTATATTTGTTAGGATATTTTAAGAGTACCAAAAGTATTATTCAAATCTTTTTTTTTCTTAGTTATTTTTGACGTGGTGAATAATACCTATTTTGAGTACTTTTTGTTCTAGTGTTTCATATAGTATTGGCAAAACACAAGAAACACCAAGTGGTCTCTTGTCAGATATTGCTATAGTTTTCTTGTGCACACAGTAATTTTATTTCTTACGCACTCTAAATAAAGAACCTTGAAGTTAGGGTAATAAACCCACTTGATGAAACAAAGGCTATTACATTATTTATCATGTATTTTCTTATCTTAATGAGATACATAAAATAAAATTTTATGGATTTGCCTTAAGCATTGAAGTTAATACTTTATTTTATTTATAAGTTTTTGTAACTACTTCAGTAAAGGTAAGAAAGCTCAGGGAAGCTAGAAATGAACATCCCTTTCTGGGAGGGCAGTGCAGGAAGGAAATTCCAGAGACTCAGGAAGCCAACAAATTTGGAATAGGATGGCAAGACCCCGCCCTAAGGCTATATAAATGGGAACGGAGTTTTTCCCTTCTCCCTGCCTATTTTTCCTGTGTGTGCATGGTGTTGGTGATAGGTTTCTCTCTTTGCTTGGACCTGTGAAAGGGAGGCCTGTTTCTTTCACTGTTTTTGGAACTTCCTCTGGATCCATAGTTTCAATAAATCCTTTCCTCCCGTAACTGTGCCTCGTTTGGAGATTCATTCCAGTGGCATGTGCTATGACTCTTATAAATTTACTTGAAATGAAAAAAAAAATTTACTTGAAATGTATTTCTCATTTGTGATATTTAGGATTTTTAAGAAAACTAAAAGCTTTATCTGACTTCTATTTTAATTAACTCATCAACATTCTTCCCTTCATCAGAAGGTATTACTTCACCTATAAAGAATAGATAACTGTTAAAAAAAATAGACAATTATATGAATTAGTACATACAAGGACTTTTTCTTCCAAATAAAGTATATTTTAACATTCACATTTACTTTATCAAACTTAACTATCAGACTAATCAGTTTACTTTTAATAATGTACTCAAAATGAATAATTTTATTGCATTTTATTCAGAATGGTAGCAGGCTGGCAATAAATAGTAAGCCGATGTTTACAGAATATACTAAAAGCACCTCACTATTGCAAAGAAGAAAATGAGAAATTTGTATGTATGTGATAGACATTTACTGGCATATTTTTAGCTCACAATTTATTTGTAAGAAATACCACAAAATTCATGGAACTCTAGCAAAGAAGTAGGTCAGACTTCAGTTTTATTAAAAGCCTTGTCAGTTCCCATTTTGGGAGTGCTTCCTGATGGAAGAACATGATCTTATATAATCCTGACATCAAGTAGCAGGCAGACATAACTACTAAATGGGGAGAGGTAATGTTTAGCTGGTGATGAACTTTCTGAATCCTGGTATCCCTCTTATACATGACAATGAAAAAAATCAGTGGCTAGGAACATTTTTCATTTAAAATCACCTAGCGTTATTTTCATTTCTTTTAAATAACCTCCAAGGCATCCTCTAATTCATTTTTGGATTCTTCTTTCAAGGCTTCTGGGTAGGCTTATAGATACAGAAAACATCTTAGAACTCTTTGCCCTGATTTCTTCAAATATCATGGACCAATTTCCCTTGGAAGCTCGTGTAACACCTTCCAGCACTACACATGCTACATCTGGGAGCTGGTTACCATTCTGGGTCAAGCAGGTTCTCTCTGTATTATGTAATGGCAGTGTGTGGTATTTTTAGCAACAGGGTCTTACCTTTGGCCTGGGGTGAGTATTGAAGAGCTTTGACATACCCTGTCTTGTTTTCGGGATCTCATGGGTCTTTTCAATCAACAGCATAGTGTGGGAAGTCACCTATGACTAGGACAGGGAGTTACAGGCCAGCGCAATTTGTCTTGGGGTTAGGCTTCCTCCCACTCTATTCAGGGCCTCTCTTACCAGGTGATGCCCACAGCTTCCTCAAGAGCTTACTGTATGAAATTAAGGATTTTCTGGTATCAAATCCTTATTGGTTTAGTTTATTGTATAAGTCCTCTCCACCTTCTCATCTTCCCCACAATTCCTTCCATCCCCCCTTACAGTCTCTCAATTCACCTATCAGGTTTGCTTAGTGTTTAAGCTTAGCCTGGTGAAGGAGAATATGTGGTGCTTGTCTCTCTCTATTTTTGTGTGAGTTGACTAAGTATTATCTGCTCCAAGTCCATCCAGTTTTCATTAAAATTCATTAGGTCTTTTTTCCTTTCTGCTGAGTAGAATCCCATAGTGTAAATGTACCAATACTTAGATATCCATTCATCCATTGATGGGCATTTGGGTTCATTCCAATTCTTAGCAATTATGAATTGAGCTACTATAAACATGGTTGAGCAAATGTCTCTGTGCTTTGTGAGGAATCTTGAAGGTAGATGCCCACTAGAGGGATAGCTGGGTCTGCTGGTAGCTCTATATCCATCCTGTTCAGGAGCCTCCACACTGCTTTCCATAGGGGTTGTACAAATATGCAATCCCACCAGCAGTGAATGAGGGTACTTTTTTCCATGCATCCTTGCCAGCTTCTATTGTTGATGCACTTTTTTATGATTGCCTTTCTGACTAGAGTAAAGTGGAATCTCATTGTAGCTTTGATTTGCATTTCCCTGATGATTAAGATGATGAAAACTTCTTAAATGAGAATTGGCCATTTGTGTTTCCTCCTCTGTGAATTCCCTGTTGAAATCAATGCCCATTTTGTGAGAGGGCTGTTTGACTTTTCATTCTTTATTTTTTTGAGTTCTTTGTAAGTTTTAAATACTAGACCTCTGTCTGTCTTGTACCTGGCAAAGATTATCTTGCAGTCTGATTGTGGTCTATTGGCTCTGAGTGTGTTATGTTTTTCTGTACAGAAGCTTTTAAGCTTGATGAGATCCTAGTGCTTAAGTGATTGTTGGACTGACTGTCTACTGGAGTTTTGTTTAGGAAGTTTTTTCCTATTCTTGTCTGTGGATAGTTCCTCCAGGGAACTTTTCTTCCAGGTTTTTCAAAGTTTCAGGTCTTATGCTGAGGTCTTTGGTCCATTTGGAGTTGATTTTTGTGCATGGTGAGAGGAGTGGATCTAGTTTCATTTTTTTACAAGTCTTTATCTAATTTATCCAGCACTATTTGTTAAAGATGCTATCTTTTATGCCAGAGAACATTGTTGGCTCCCTTGTCAAAGATCAAGTAACCATAGTTACTTGAACTAAGAACAAGGTCTTAAATTCTCTTCCATTCGTCTGTCTGTTCTTATGCCAGTACAATGCTGTTTTTGTTACTATGGCTTTGTACCATGCTGTTTTTGTTACTATGGCTTTGTAGTATATCTGTAGATCTAGAATGGTGATACCACCTGAGGATTTTTTTTTTTAAACTAAGGATAGATTTGGCTATCCAAGGCCTTTTGCCATTACAAATAAATTTTGAGATTATGTTTTCTATGTCTGTAAAGAATGAAGCTGGGATTTTTTTTTTTTTGAGATCAGCACACTAAATAAAACTATGAGTGCCCACTTCCTAAATTTATTTATTTTTTATTGCCCATAATGAGTTACATTATTTAGTGGGCAAACAATGAGTTGTTATCCCCAATTCCCCAATGCCCCCCCTCCCCAATCAGCTGGATATCCTCCTCCGTGGGTCATCTGGATCAGTTCTTGTGGCAGGGGACCATGGATAGCCTAGTATTCAGCCCAGTTCTCCTGGCCTAAGTGTGTTGTTACTGAGGAGTGCCATGCCTCTGGATAGTCTCCCCCACCACGGTTCTCACAATCTTTCTGCCCCCTCTTCCGCTCAGTTCCCTGAGTCGTGGTGGGTGAATATTAAGGCTGCTTCAATGTTGTGAGCTTAGGGGTCTTTGTGTTGAAAATCCTTGGTTTTTGTCTCACTGGCTTATTCTGTGTTGATTGAATGGCTGTGGATCCCTTGTTCATCCCCTCACTCTCTGCGGGGTTCCATATGGATCCTCTACATTTTGGAAGAATTGCCATTTTTACAGTATTCTACCTATCCAGGAGCATGGGTTATCTTTCCATCTTTTCAAATCCTCCTCTATTTCTTTCTTGAGCATTTTTATGTTTTCATTATACAAATTTTTCTCATTCTTGGTTAGTGTTATTCCAAGCTATTTGATTTTTTGTGCATGTGTCTTTGGCTATTGAAAATGGGAAAATCTCACTGATTTTTTTTTTTTTCTGTAGGCATGTCATTCGTTTACAGGAAGGCTCCTGATTTTTGTGTGTTAATTTTGTTTCCGGTCACTTTGCTGAAGGAATTTATCACCTTCAGGAGTTTACTGGTACTATTCTTCAGGTCTGTTATGTACAGGATCATGTGATCTGCAAAAAAGGATAGTCTCACTTCTTCCTTTCCAATTTGTATCCCTTTTATGTTTTTCTCCTGTCTTATTGCTTGGGCTAGAACTTCAAGGACTATGCTGAAGAGCAGTGGTGAGAGTGGACACCCCTGTCTTGTTCCCAATTCTAGTGGGAACTCCTTGAGTCTTTCCCCATTGGATATGATTTGGGCTTTATGAGTTTTGTAAATGGTGTTTATTATGTTGACCTATAAGCCTTCTATGCTGAGCCTCTCCAGTGTTTTGATCATGAAGAGATATTGAATTTTGTCAATGGGCTTCTCTTTATCGATTGAGATGACAATGTGGTTCTTATGGTAGAGTATATTAATGTGGTGGATTATATTAATTTACTTCCATATGTTGAACCATCCTTGCATCCCTGGGATGAAGCCTTCCTTGTCAAGGTGAAAAATATATTTGATGTGATTTTTTTTTTCAGTTTGCGAGGATTTTGTTCAGAATTTTTGCATGTAAATTCATCAGGGATATAGGTCTAGAGCTTTCCTTTCTTGTATCTTTGTCTGGTTTTGGTATTAGGATGATGCTAGCTTCATAGAAGGTGTTTGGAAGCATTCCCTGTTCTCCTATTTCACAAAAAAAGGCTTCACAAAGTTGTTTCAGTTGTGTGATAACAGTTTGATAGAATTCAACTGAGAATCCATTAGGTCCTGGAGTTTTCCTTTTGGTGAGGTTTTTAATCACATTTTCAATCTTGATGGATATGATAGGTTTATTTAGGAGCTTTACCTGCTCCAGGTTTAGTTTTGGTAGATGGTATGCTTCCTGGAATTTATCCATTTCTTCCATGTTCTCCATTTTTGGGGAGTAGAGATTTTGGAAGTGTGATTTGATGTGATTTGATTGAGAGCAATTTCATTGCAGTCTATTGTGACTACTCCATTTTCATTTCTGATTTTGTTGATTGGGCCTTCTTTTTATATTGTTCAATTAGATTGGCCAAGGGTTTGTCGATGTTACTTATTTTATCAAAGAACCAGCTCTCTGTTTCATCTATTTTCAGTTGCAACTTCCATTGTGGTACTAAGAGGCCTTGGTGGGGGACTCTCAGGTTGATCTGTTGTGTTTTTTTTGTATTGGTTTCTTACCATTCTGGATAAAGGTCTAGTTTTTTTCAATACTGGAGCCAATATAGCTTCTTGTTGGGTATTTAGTGAGTGTTCTGTTCTGGGTTCCAGTTGGGTTTGGGATAGTGTTGTAAAAACCACAGGTGCATGAGTTGCAGAGGTCATGGGAGTGCCAGTAATTCTGGGGTGTTGACTGGTATGTAAGATGGTTTGGAGGTCAGGAATCTTCTCTGGCTGTAGTCACTCTGTCTCTTGCTATGGGGGCTCAGGGGTGTTTCAGAGCAGGCCTACTTGCTCTTCTTCCCCCTCCATAGCCCAGCTGGTTGGTTTGTTGTTCTTACCCTGTTACCCCTTGCCAGAGAACTTTTGCTCGCTTGTTGGGATTGGAAGGAGAAACCCTGGGGGTGTTGGAAGGTGAGTGTGGAGTGTGTAGGAGGTTTGTAGGGGTATGAAAGTCTTAGTCCTTCAGTGATTGATCTGTTTTTGGGTTGAGCTGGGTTGGTGTGTATTAGCACAGGTACAGATGTTGTGGAGGTTAGAAGTGTGTCTGCTACTGTGGGTTGGTGGCTAATATTTCATTTGGGGCAGTATAAAGTGGTTGTACAGGCTCCAAACAGATCAGCCACCTCCATAATCTGGGGTGCTGACCCTATTACTCTGGCTCCCCCAAGCACATGACCCAGACTCGCTGTTCCTTCACCACCTTGCATGCACTCCAGGTCCAAATACTCTGAGCCCCTCTCCAGTTTGTGTTTCCCTGGCCTCACATACACTGTTGTCCCAGGAGCACCAGCTCCAAATATTCCCCACTCTGAATATGCGAAAGAGGAACACTCCATGAGATGGGAGTAGGGAAAACCTTCCTGAACAGACCTCCAGTAGCCCAAGAAGTGCAACACTGGTGAATAGACTGAGTTTTCTCTGTTTGTGAATGTTGATGGTTGAAATTCAGAAATGTATGTGATACACTAGATAAAAGCTGGTAGTAGAGATTATAAGTAAAGGATTACCTAAAATAAATACTTGGTCTTTTATACAAAGAACAAGACTTAACATCAGTCAGATTTTAAAAATTACACAACTATGCCTCTTGCAGAAATAAAATTGCTAACATAGTTAGTCCTCTGATTAGAAAGATGCAAACACTGGGGTTATGTGCTGCAGCCTCACATGGAATAGAAAATAATAGTCCCTCACTGAGTGAATAAAATGCTGAATGAGTTAACAGCTTTGCCAGAGTCATTGTTTATGAAGTTGTAGTCAGCCATGCACCACGGGGATGAACCTCCAAACCAGGAACAGTTATGGAAGAAAATGATTTATTGAAACTACTGATCCAAGAAAGTTTCATAATGACAAAAGAGGCTGGCCCTCTTTTACAGGTACAAACACACAGAAAGAGAAAAGCCATCACTAATACCACACATAAACCAGCAAAAACACAAAGGGGCAAAGGAAGGGAACAGAGATTTCCTTTCCTTTTGTATATCCTTAGAGTGAGGTTGTATAACCCTTCCCCAGAATTGTTGACTCCCTGAATATCTGGAATTTCCTTCCTGTACTGCTCTCCCAGGAAGGGAAGTTTGTTTCTAGTGCCCCTGAGCCTCCTTACATCCTGACACCTACTTAGAGGGCTGCCTTCCTTTAAATAACATCAGAGACCCAAGATTACTGAAAAGGTCAAGTTGACAAGAAGACTTGACCATTACAAGTTCACCCCTTGTCAACTTGACATCAAATCCTATCTATTTAAATCATATTACTTAAATCATGTTACTGTCAAATGAAGACAGTAACAAGATCATACTTTCAATTAACATGAAATAATTATCCCACATACAACCGGGAATACATAACCCCCCCAACCCAAGGCAATGTCTCATAATTGTGAGTTCTGTAGAATCAAAATGAGTTACATGTTTTTAATATATAATGGCACAGAGTAAACATTTCCAGTTTCTATGAGACATAACAAGGAGAGACAGGACCTATGGAAACTCAACAACTATTAGGCAAACTCTGCGGTTCAAATCCCATATCACAACCAAAGACTGACAGTGTCCAAAGTTTTCAATTCCAACCCTCAAACTTGGCTGAGTAGCTTGGGAAAACATTGGTAGCCCTTGCACAGTCCTCCTATATCCAAATATCTTTGGGTCTCCACTGCAAACCACTTTCCAACAGCTTCATTGGCCAATGTTCCATCATTACATCTTCAGGTCTCCACTGCAAAGCACAGGCCATCTTCCAATGGCTTCACTGGCTTATTAGGGACTTCATGCCCTGTTCCATATATTGCTTCTCACTAGCAGCTTCTGGAACCATGTATACTTCATGATCCACTCCACATATGCATTTCTCATGCTTCCAAAAGCAATACCAGATATGCAGGACATAGCCATTTTGTTATTTCAGGGACAAAATAAACCTTGAAGAGCGGGTTCCTTCCTTTCAGCTATTTCCTTCCAAAAGAGTTTGCAGTCTATCATTCAATCCTTCCTAGGTGGAAACACCACAGTCATTATTTCCATTGTTTGAATGTAAAGCAGTTGTTCCATCTTCTTTAGGATTGCTAATATGCTGACAATAGCAGCTTCAGTAACCTAAAGACAGTCTCTGTGCCAGTTACATTTGCTTGAATTTTTTTCAACTTTAAATCTTAAATTCTCAGTTCCATATTTTTAGCTGAACACATCAGTCCATTACTTAATTTCAGCCTTGATTAAATTCTTTGGATATGGGCAGCAGAACATAGTAACCCCTATTTCCAGTAACACGGTTTCAGTAAAGTTGTCTGCTATCTCTCCTTCCTCTTAGAAAGTTCGTAAGCTAAGCTTCCAAATGCAATTTGCTCTACACTTAGCATTTCAAACTCTCACCAGAATAGTCCATAAAACTTGGCTTACTGCTCTGGAAGGTGTCTTCAGTTGCAAATACCAAAATCCACATAGTCAGATTGATCTCAGCAGTACCACCACACTCTCTGGTACCAAAACTGTCATAGTTAGTCACACACTGCTGGTATGAACCTCCAAACTAGGCACAGTTATGGGAGAAAATGAAAGCTACAGATCAGGGTGAGTTCCATAATGGCAAAATGGCCCCCTTTCACAGGTCCAAAAAGAGAGGCCATCACCCACACCACAGACAAACCAGCAAAAACACGGGTGAAGTAGGGGAAGAAAGATTCCCTTGCCCTTTATATTGCCTTAGGGCAGGGTCTTGCAACCCTTCCCCAGACTTATTAACTCCCTTAGTTTCTGGAATTTCTTTCCTGCACTGAGTTCCTAGGAAGGGATGTTTGTTTCTAGGTCCCCTGAGCCTCCTTACATATTGCCCCCTACTGAGAGGGCTGCCTTCTTAAAAAGAACATCAGAGACCCACCCAAGATTACTAAACAGGTCAAGTTGACAACAAAACTTAACCATCACATTTAGTTACTGGGAAATAGTTTACCCAACTGGCTTTAAGAATAAATAAAATGGAGGCTCAAATACATGCTTGTGCCCATTGGTATGTTAGTAATTCTTAATGTGTTACACAATTTTCATATAAGGATGAAGAATACATAGTTAAAGCTATAAATATTGACAAATAAATAATAGGTCTACAATATCTTATAATGTTAGTTAATTATATATTAATATCATATAGGCATGCCTCAAATTTGCCTGTAATCATTTGTAGCAGTTTACCTAAAAGGAACTGTTTACATTGTACATTTTAAAATAGTTATTTCAGTGTTAATTTATAAATTTTTAAAACATATTTATTGTCAATAATTAGATAAATTATATGAGCAAATATTGTAGTGGTACCCCCATTTTCCTCCTTCCTGTCCCCAACCCACTGGGGCCCTTCTCAGTGGGCATACTGGATTGATTTATAATTTATTTGATTATGTTGCTAAAGTGTTTTCTAGATTTTTCTTCATTATTTAGTTTCAGAATAAAATCAGTTGAACCATCAGTAAAAATCCTACAAATGAGATTCTTCAACTTTCATGTGTATATTATCTTATGAAATCACTATCAAAGTATGTCGTATATAAAACAATTATAAAATTATAATTATACCAATTAAAACAGTTATAAAACTCTGCTTTTAGATGGAACAATAACTATTCTTATATGAAAATATTTCAGTATAAAGATGTTCCATAGATTGAAGTAGATATTTCATAGCTCTAAGTTCTTTTAAAAGTTGCTTTTTAAAAGGTTTTATTATCATACAAAATAATAACATGGACAGAGGTATACAACTTCAGGACAGTTGTAGTGTACACATAAAATATGCGAGTTTTGACCACATACTTAAACTGGATGACAGTGTTCATTGTAGCTGACTTTTTAAAAAGAAATTAATAAGATAACACACTTTTTAGAGAAGGAATTGTTCTTTTAAAAGTTAATGCAATTATGAATGTAGGAAGTTTTAATATGCATCTTGGGAGGCATATAATGTAAATGGATATAATTTCTAGCTCTGCCATTTCTTATGTTGTCATTTCTGATTTTACTCTCCTCAGTGTTAATCCATGTAACAAGCTCAATTTAAGTAGGGTTTATAGGTAAAAGCAGATTATAGCTTGTGAACTGTTATGCAAAGCAAAATAAACACTGATCATTATTTCTAAAAATGCACTACAACCTAATGTAATATATAAGCTAACTAATATAATGTAATACATAGGCTAACTAAAATATTAACAGTAAACATAAAAGCTAGAAATGTTATTTTTAAAAGGTAAAAAAACCTTAGGTAGGACACAGGGATAAAATGCTTAAGTATGTATAAATATTAATTAAACTTGAGATTGTTGGTAGTCACAGTGAACAAAAACTTGATGGCCTATGTAATTTTACTTACCTCATGCTATTGTGCTAAAGAGAACATTGCAGCTCTTAAACACAAAACCAAATGAGACGAAATGCTGCAAGGGAAATCATCATGAGGATATCCTGAGTGCCTTGGTGATGCTGCTTACTTACAGAACTTGCATGCTCTCCTTGTAATTATTTCTCATGTTAATTTTAATGGAATCCAGGAAATAATCCTATATATTTCAGTGGGATGTATTTGAGGAGTATAGCTCAGATGTGTTGTGGTTTGGTGATTACCTCAGGTATGGAACTTAAAATTTTTTGTAAAAGTTTTGGGTTTTCTCTTAGCATAGTTTTAAGTTAAAATGCTCATTATATAATACATTTAAGTTTCTAAGAAGAAGAAGAAATAATAATTTTGTCCTTGATTTTTAAGTCCATTATCAATTGGATAGAAATCTGATTTGCATGAAACAATATTTACAAGTACCACATTGGTGGTGTTACTTGGCTCTGTACTTAAGATAAAATTACTTAGAACTATACATTCACACACACAAATATTGGCACATATTAAAAAATCTGAGTATCCCGTTTAGAATGTATCAGTGTAAATTTCTTTGTTGAGATATGTAATGTCACAACTGTGGGAAACAGAAAGAAGCATAAGACCTTCTCATGCATTTTGGAGAGTTTTTTTTGGGGGGGGAGGGGAGATTGTTTGGTAACTTCTATGAGGCTCTAATTGAGTAAACTTAAATATGCATGTCCAGGAGGCATATATGTGCTCTTTTCTATTAAAAACTATCTTGTTTCCTTTAGGTTTTATTTTGATATGATAGGACACACACCACAGAAGCATGACCTCACAACAGTATTTTTATAGAGTTTGTATAATTAAATTAGTCAAGGCCAGAATTGCCTGTATTTTTTCTCCATTCTTATTTCCTTATAATAAAAACTCAACAAGAAACTGTCAGATCAAAACAAGATTTAAGGATAAGGAATAAATGGACTAGTATTAAAAGTAGTATCAAGGGTAATGAACATTCTGGCATGAATTCTCTTTTTCCCAGTAAAACAGAAATTAAGCTGATAGAAGGCATCAATAAAGCGTTGGTAGGAAACTTGTGTGTTGTGTGGTGGCAGGGAGGGGAAAGGAAGAATTCAGGATTGTGGCAGGGAACATGTTACAGTGTCTTAAAAATAAAGATTTTTTTTTAATATATATAACAAAATGATGATAAAGGTTTACTGTGGTAAGAGGTGCCAATTTTGCATCTGGTTAGCAATGTGTGTTGTGAACTTAAAACATGTGGGTAAATAATTACTATATATTTTGATGTGTAACAGGAAAAAAAGCCCCCTAAAATAACAAATTGATATTATCAGTTTCATAGTAACATATAGTGCCGATATAGGAAGAGATTGGAAGCAGAGATAAGAAAGAGGAGCTATGATAGCTGATCAGTACAACCTAGCGCTTGAGAGAATGACATTAAAATGTGAAGTTCTTCCTGCACAAACACAAGGTCCTGAGTTCAGTTCCCACATAAAATGCTGGTCATGGCGGTCTGCACCTGTTAATCCCAGCATTTAGGAGGTGGAAACGGAATCCTTGGGGCTTGCTGACTAGCCAGTTTAGCTGAACTGGTGAGCACTAGCTTCTTCAGTCAGAGAACCTTCCTCAAAGAGTAAGATAGAGAGCAGTACCCACATTGTCTTCTGGCTCTCACATGCAGGTGTGAGTGTACACACAAAATGAACTGAGAAGTTTCAGATTGGGTTATTATCCATTTTATTGGTTCTTGTTTAGCACTACCAAACTTAATGTTAAATTCTACAGTAACCCTCTGATTCTTGAAACTTCAGAGGACTATAATTTTTTCTAGTCCATAATTTTATTCCTGACATCAAGGTTAAATTCCTTATTTATTAAAGGTATTTTAAAAAATTGGATTCTTTCAAGTTTTATTTTACTAAAAAAATCAGACAAGAAAATACTAGCTGATTATTTTTCAGTGCTTCATAGTTTCTAAATAGTAGTACTGTATTATAAAAAGGCAAAAATTTAGCTGGGTGTGGTGGCACACGCCTTTAATCCCAGCACTCGGGAAGCAGTGGTAGGAGGATTGCTGTGAGTTCAAGGCCACCCTGAGACTACATAGTCAGCCTGGACTAGAGCGAGACCCTACCTTGAAAAAAAAAAGCAAAAATTTGGTAAAAATAAGGAATAATAATGTTTTAAAATATTTTGCCTATTTGCAAGGGAGAGAGAGAGAGAGTGTGTGTGTGAGACAGGAGACAGAGAACAAGAATCTCAGGACCTCTAGCCACTGTAAACGAACTCCAGATGAATGTAACACTGTGCATCTGGCTTTATGTGGGTACTGGCAAATTGAACCTGGGTCATTAGGCATTGCAGGCAAGCACCTTAACCGCTGAGCCATCTCTCCAGCCCTGGAATAATAATTTTCGAGTGAATGTTACTAATTTTATAGATAGGAAAGTGGAGGTGGCCTGGGAGAGAGCATGGGACATAACAATAAAAAAGATTTTGGGGGGTTCAATAAGAGATCCTGAATGTTCAATGAACATGTTATTTTTCTCTTGGATACCATAGTACCTCCTATTTTCTGAATGAGAGGTCTGAATGGCCATTGGACTTTCCTCTTCCTGTTTATCAAGTCTTAGGTGGAGTAGGGGAAGTCAAATTAGAGAGCTCTAGGGAAAAAAAGAGATGGTTCTGCGTGTAATCTAAATCTCTACCCCCACCTTTACCACCCTCATTTCACCTATTAAAGATGAAGTTCAAGGCGAATGATCACATTTTTTAGAACTCATTAAAGTTTAAATACCAACAATTGCATTTACTAGCATAATTTTTTAAGTATTAGTGTGCTATAAAATCTCTTACATCTAAAATTTTTTAGATAAATATTTGAGTTGAATAATTTTGTCAACAAATTGGAGCAATAAATCATTTATATTATTAGATGAGTAATATTTAGAAGTCATTTTAGGCAATTTTTATAGGAATAATTGTTTAGTAAATTATTCATCTATTCAGTCTTGGTAATAAAATAATACATACAAAAATACAGGAAGTAGAGGAACATTTTTTAAGAAATATAGTGTCATTAATGTGATTATTTCTGAAAAAGAATTATCAACAAATTCAACTGAGAAATTTAACTGAGACATCTACTGATGTACAGAAATCAGTACTAATTTCAGTAAGCACAGCTTTGAGGTAGCACTGTGTTATAAAGTAACTTAAAGCCGCATCTGTGGTACTGATGCTTTGGGAGGTGTTGCAAATGCAATTTATATATTGAAATATATATTGAAATTTTCCTGCTTGTAACCATTTAAGCTGGAATGCAAAATTACAAATTTTCTTTTTTGATATGGGTATTTAATTTTTATGATGGATTTTTCTTCATGCTTGTTTTTTTAAAATATTTTATTTATTCATTTTCAAGCAGAGAGAGAGAGAGAACCAGGGCTACCACCTTGTAGGTCTGTCTTATGTGGGTTCTGGGGAATTGAACTTGGGGCCTTAGGCACTGGAGGCAAGTGCCTTCACCACTGAGCCATCTCTTCAGCCCATGGCTTGTTTTTATAATTTCACTGATGTCATATTTATAGCTTGGTTTTTATACTTACTTCTTCATGGATTTTACATGCACCTAGAAAATGAAAACTTGAATTTCAGAAAAGATGTGATGTATTTGATACTCTGTTTTCATATGAAAACTTAATATTTGGAAATGTTTTTAGGGACATAAAAATTCACTATTTTGAAAATGATAGGTTTAAATGTAAGTATAAAAATTGAATTTTTTTCCTCAGTGGAATTCATAAATAATAATAAGTTCATAAGCAGTATAGGTATGTTTACTACTAACCTATTCTGAAAATTTTCATTTTATACTTGATAAAATTAAATAGAATGCTAATAAGAGTAGAAAAAAACTATAGCCATACAGATTAGAATAGCCAGTGTATGTGGTTTACAAAATATGATATGACTCTTGATAATTTAGATCACTGGCTACAATCCTGAGTATAACACCTTTTTAAACACCAGAAATGATTGTTTTTATCTCTCCTTTGGAGGATATTGGTCATACTATAATTAGTGCACTTGCAAAATACACTTATTCTATGGAGAGTCAAAGGCTAGAATTTTTTAAGGGGAAAGGGTTTTGAGACAATATCTTTCCTCTGGTAACCCAGGCTGGCCTTGAACTGACATCCTCTTGCCTCAGCCTTCTGCATGCTGGGGTAGTAACAAACATTCCCACCACACCAAGCTAGACTCTTTACAGGAAGATAATTATTTGTCATTGCAAAGCATTTATGTTAAATTCAGTTGAGGAAAAATAATAAATTAATGAGAATTTAACTTGCTAAACCTTACTGTTTTTAACCTGCCTTCTATATAATAGAATATATATACTTAGATTAGAATTAGAAACAAACCTTTTGTCACTAACGTTTATGTTACCTATAATGTGGGTCATATGATGTTTGTATACTTTAGTAGTGACGGTGAATAAATGCCTCTGTATTCTTTGACGTATACATCAAGTCATTTAATCCACAAATAATGATTGAGTTCAGGGCACTGCGCCAAGTGATGATCGTATGAAATAAAAGTAGCTCTGTATTCTCCTAGGTTCATTACAAATGAAGATAGAGAGTAAATAAGTAAATACTGTCCATAAAAGGTATTTATAGATTGTGATCATTCTGTTCAGGGAATTAAGATGATGGGAGTATCTGTTTGTGAAGAAAGTTCTCTCTGAGGATATTATTAGAGCTGAGATAGGAAAACTAAGAATGAGCTACCCATTTACAGAGGGGAGGAAAGATGTTGCTTGTGGAACTATGGTAGTTTCATGGAGGCTGGGGTATAGCTTAGTTGGTAGATTGCTTGTTAGTATGCATGAAGCCCTGGCTTCCAGCTCTAGTAGCACATAATCCAGGTATGATGCAATCTCAGCATTTGGAAGGAAGAAGCAGGAAGATCGTAATTCAAGGTCATCCTTGTCCGCATAGTGATTTCCAAGCTAGCCACCTGTACTACATGAGACCTTGTCTCAAAAAAGTATGTATGTATGTATGCATATAGTATTAGCATAGCAATTGCAGAGCCAACAGGAGGAAAATTGTTGTATTTAAAGAACAGAAAGGAGAGAGATGGGGAGAATTCTCAGTCTGTAGACTGCTTGCCTTGCGAGCATGAGGACCTGAGTTTTTTAACACCCAGAACCCATGTAAAAATGTTAAGCATGGTGGTAAAAACTTGTCATCCTGGTGCTGGGGAGGTGGAGACAGATGCCTGGGGCTCACTGACCAACCAGTCTAACCTAATTGGAAAATTACAGGCAAATGAGAGACCATGTTTCAGAAAAGATGCATGATGTTCCTGAGGAATGATATCTAAGGTTGTTTTCTTGCTTCCTAATGCATATATACACATATACACATATACAAACATACTTTTTTAAAAAAGTAACAGGAAAGAGACCTGGATATCTAAGATGCAGTGCGTTGAGCCTGTGTTGTACTAGAAGAGTCAATAAATAAAGACAGCTTAGATCATGAGAAGCCTGTTAAATCAACACTCTGAAGTATTAACTTGTTGAAGGCAACAGGTTTTAAAAACATCACTATTCCAGCTACCTGAGAAATTTGAGAAGAATAGAAATTAGATGTTAGGAAGAAAAGCATGAAGATCAGTGAAAAGACTTGTGTAGTCCAGACAAGGAATAATAGTAGCTTGGAATAGGATCATGGTAGTGAGGATAAAGAGTATATTTAGACTGCAAAAAAAAAAAAAAAATAGACTAGGAAGAAGGAAAAGGAGAAATCACGAGTAGTTCCTAGGTTTGGGGACTGAGTACCTAGACAGGACGGGCAACTGGGTGATGTAGGAAGAGGTTGCTTTGGTTTTCTGGCTATTATTGTTATGGTTACTTGTTTAGATTTTGCTTTTCTGGGAGCAGTATCAGTCATTCTTAATAGCGACATGAAGTAGGGAATTGCAAGTGAGCAGTTTATACCTGTTGATGAACAAACATTCAAAATGAAAAAAAAATTCTTTTAACAAAGGATTCTATAATATTGTTACTAGGATGGGATATGTAGATCAAAGGGAACCATGAGGAACTAAAAAGCTGAAGGAGGTAAAGCTACCTAGAATTCATAACTTTCAAAAATGTGGACTATAGGGGTTGGTGAACTGGCTCAGTGGATAAATATACTTGCTTGCCGAGCCTGCCAGCCCAGGTTCAATTCCTCAGCACTCAAGTGAATCTGGGTGCAAAGTGGCACATACATCTGTAATCCGAGAACACCTATAACAAGAGAAGGGTCCAGGAGAATCCAGGGTTCCTGAGCCAGCTAGTGTGACTTCAATTTGCAGTGTGGAAATTCATTTGTAGCAAGAGACCCTGTGTCAAAGAAGATGGAGCACAGATACCCCAGAATTGTCCTCTGACCACATGCACACTGGGGCACATGCTCCATGGTATTCCCACACATATACACACAAATGATTGGTTTAAAAAATAGGGAAAGTAGAGGTGATAAAACACTCCAGCCAAGTTTTACAGATAAAGAAACTAAGACTGAAGAGTTTGAAAGAATTTTTAGGATCAGCAACTCAATTAGTGATAACCTTAATGTAAGACTGAAGTCTCTGGTTAGTGACCTATATAAGTGCTGTATTTCTGGAAGTTGTCATTGTTATAAATACTCTCATACATATACCTCTCTCAACAGTTTAACTCAGAATATGGATGTTTTCACATTTAGGACTATTATGTCTTGTTAAATTAATCTCACGTTACTGTATCTCTTCTCTCTCTTTTTAACTTTTTATTGACAAGTTCCATAAATACAGACAATATACCATGATCATAATCCCCTACCTCTTCCTCCTAAATTAGACTTCCACTGAATTCCATCTTCTTCCCAATTAGTTTCTCTTCTGTTTTGATGCCATCATTTTTCCCTCCTATTATGCAGGTCTTATATATCATCAGCCACTGTGAGGTCATGAATATCAAGGTCACTTTCTGTCTGAAAGACAGTATCTTAAGCACTCCTCCCCTTCCAAAATCTAGTCAAGAGATTAATTGGCTAATGTTTTGTCATCAGCTTGCTTCAGTGAGGTGCCACTTCACATTCTCCTGAGTAGTTTGCTGCTCCTACTTTGTGCTTAGAATGTACGTGTGGGAGGACTCTCCTAGCCATGCATGTATGCATGCCTGTATCACCACAGGTTCTCTCTGTGCTCTTGTCTTCTCTCAGTGGTAGATGACTAGTGACAAACACTGCATATTTTAATAAAAGCAGACATGAGGCTAGAATGAAAAGATTATTTTTGATAAAGCTGTAAATCACAAGACTAGATAAAAACCAAACAAATTTTCTGTTAAGTGTCAGAAAGACAAAACTTCAAAGAGAAAAGGGGTAGTGACAGTAGGGTAAGGTAAAGTAGCTTGTTCTGAATTATTTTCCGTTGGCCCCATTCATTACGAAGTTGTTTGGAAAGAATTTAGATTGGTGCTGAGGTTGCCCGTGTAGATCTTTTGAGACAGCAAGGCAGCAGAAGTCTCAGGATTTAAAAAAAAATTGCAAATATATTTATTACAATTTACAAATTAGTTAGCAATTTTATAAAAATAGAATTTTAGCTATAAAATCATTGGATATGAAAAAGCCAGCTTAGAAATCTTCTAGTCATAATTTCTTCTTCCTTAAATTATAAAAAAATTAAGTCTGGTGGTTCTGATTTCAGGTTATAGACAGTTATCATATTTGTCACCAGAAATGGACTATCTGTTCATACAAAGCTTTCCATATGCTACATTGGCACTTCAAGCACCATTACAAGATGTGTATAGAATACTCAGCTAAAAACCTCTAGACGTTTCTATTCTTGGGAGGGGTTAACATCTAGGATTGGGATGAAAGTGACAATAGTTTCATTTTTCTCCTTTGGTCCAGTTTCTGTCTTCCACCCTCTTCACTTCTAAAGAAGGATAATATATAGAATTATTTTAAGCAGGCTTTACTTAGTAGTGAGGGTAGAATCTCAGGGAATAATTTTCAAAAATCCAGTGAATGTACAGATGTCCCATTATTTTCAAATATACAGAGGTGCTGGATTTCAGAAACACAAGCTATAACCTAACAAAGCACTACAAACTAACTTTCAGAATTCATAGTCCAAAGTTAAGGTCTCAGCAGAACCATATTTCCCCTAAGAGTCCTTCTCCCGGCTTTGAGTGGTCTTAGGCATTCCTAGGCTTAAGGCAGTATAACTTCAGTGGATTCCTCTATCTTCACCTGGAATTCTTCTCTCCCTGGTTTTCTCACACTAGTCATTGGATTAAAGACCTACCCTATTCCCATATGACCTCAAGTAATTACATCTGTAATGATCTGTACCCAAATAAGAATGCATTCTGAGGTACTAGGATTTAAATTTATATTCTTGGGGACATAATTTGACCATAATAAGTAGGAAAAGCACCTCTTAGAAGTATACTTCTATGGTTAAAGTGCTTGCCACTGTGTTTGATAACAGAGACAATGGATCCCTGGGGTTGAATAGCTAGTCTAGCTACATCAGTGACTATGGGTTCCACGAGGGACCCTGTCTCAAAAACTAGGCAGAGTAATTGAGCCAGGCACTCAAAATTGACCTCTGGCTCTACATTCATGCACACAAAAAAGAAGAAATTCTAGGCAATGTAA
Organism: Zapus hudsonius; assembly: GCA_004024765.1. NCBI lineage: Eukaryota > Metazoa > Chordata > Mammalia > Rodentia > Dipodidae > Zapus > Zapus hudsonius. Next base: position 39,950 of record PVHP010005619.1, read on the forward strand.
TTTTTCGTAACCCAGTAGAAAAATTCACAATTCATTTTTTTCTTTTGTACAAGACTATTTCCTGATTGATTCATAATATATTTCTAGTTTCTAGGACCAATTACTTAGAGAAAATATTTTAAAATACTTGAATTACTAATTAGAAAGGTAAACCAGCAGTATTTGAGGGTATATTTCCCATGAAAGAAAATACATACAACATATATTAGGTGCTTTCTATACACATATTACAGTATTAGACATAGTACAAAAATGAGCAAGAGAGTGTTAGTGCTGTTTTCCTGGAGTCTTCTTTTTTAAAATTTTTTTTTATTCATTTTCAAGCAGAGAGAGAGAGAGAGAGAGAGAGAGAGAGAGAGCACCAGGGCCACCACCTTGTGGGTCTGGCATACGTGGGTACTGGGGAACTGAACCAGGGGCCTTAGGCACTGGAGGCAAGTGCCTTAACCACTGAGCCATCTCTCCAGCCCTCCTGGAGTCTTCCCTGTGAAGTTGAAAGTGCTGTGTTGTGAATGCAAAAACTGGAGAAAGGAAAGAGCAGTATAGAGAGTAGTGAATATTTGGATAGGCCATCTGAGTAACATGACAGGTATGTGTGAAAAGATTGTGCAGTACAGTTCAGGGCTTGTTTGTCTATAATTTTTAAGTTATAGGAAATACATAATTGATAAATTGCTCTTATTGAATTGTATTAAAATACATTCTCAGTATGAGGATCTAGCTTAGTGAAGTGTTTGCCTTGCAAGAATGAGGCCATAACTTCCATCCCCAGTACACCCATAAAATGCTGGGATTGGTGGCACATTTATAATCCAGCAGTGGGAAGATGGGGACAGGAGGATCCTTGGAGCTTGCTGACCAACCATTCTAGCCTAATTGGTGAACTCTAGGCCAATGAGGGACCTAGTCTCAAGAACTCTTAGATGATGTTCCCAGGGGTAACTCCCAAGGTTGCCTTTTAGTCCTCTCTCTCTCTCTCTCTCTCTCTCTCTCTCTCTCTCTCTCTGGAGTTTTTCAACTTTTCTTAAAATGTATCTCACTCAGTAAATGGATTTATGGCTTTCATGTGTTTTGATAGGATAACAATTATTTTCAAAGACAGTCTCACTCTATTGCCCAGGTTATCCTTAAACTCCTGGGCTTAAGTAATCTTTGATCTCTTGCTTCCCAGTACCTTCCCATAAACACTATTTTTTTTTAATTTTCAAAAGTTGTGGTTGTGCACATTACCTCTTTAAGCCTTGAACTAATTATATGCAAAGTATTCTGTAAGTCAACCTCTTTATGATTTATGTACAGTTTAGACAGCTATAGGATGGTATAGATTAGACTTAATATTAAATTCTTAAAAAGATGTTTTTGAGAAAAGAACCAAAGAACTTTTCAGAAATAAATCTTCAAAAATTAACTCTCAAGAGATTACTCAGTGGCCGAAGTGCTTGCTATGCAAGCTTAAAGACCCAAATTTAGATCTCCAGAGCCCACATGCAATGTCTGTTGTGTGGGTACTTTTTCCTGGTGCCGGAAAAGCAGAAATGGAATCCCTGGAGTTAGTCTGAGTGGCTAGTTAGTCTATCTGAATCTGAGCTCAATGAATAAAGTAGAGAGAGAGTTACTTGGGAAGACCATCAATGTTGACTCTGACATCCACATGCATGAACATACATGAACACTGTTAAAACACACATATAAACATACACAATGCCAAAATTGATTCTCAATTCATGTCTAAAAAATAAGTGCCATTATGCTGTTATCATTGGTTATGATAGGTCATACCTGTAATTCCATCACTCAGGAGGCTGAGACTAGCTTGCAAATTCAAGGAAAGCCTATGGTACATACAAATACAGCATTGCCTTCAAAAGAGAAAATAAAATGCTATTATCTTGCTAAACTTACGTATTTAAGGTATTTAAATTAAAATTCAGATTTCCCAAACTTTATTTCAGAATTCTGATGCTATTTAGTCATAACTCTTTAAGCCAAGTTCAAATCAAAATGTAAGCAAAAACTCTTCTTTTTATAATTTATCTTAACTAACCACTGTGCTGTTATAGGCTAATATTATTAAATAAATTCATCAGTTATTTGTATCTAATTCCTCAGTGCTTAGCATTCATCCTGGCTTTAGTAACCTCAAGCACTTTTGAAGCTGTATGTTCTGTCCCAGTGTTGTGGGGCATGCTTCACTTACGGTAGTGTAGGCATGCAGCACACAGCCAGCATTAAGTAATACCTGCACAGCTCTATGTGCATAATGTTTCTATAAAAAAATATACAGTGAATAAGGCAGTATACAAAACCCAAGACACTGAGTGTTAAAATGAGCTCTTTTTTTTAATATTTTATTTATTCATTTTCAAGCAGAGAGATGGGGGGGGGGAGAAAGAGAGAGAATACCAGGGCCACCACTTAGTGGGTCTGGCTTATGTGGGTACTGGGGAATTGAACCGGAGGCCTCAGGCACTGGAGTCAAGTGCCTTAACCGCTGAGCCATCTCTCCAGCCCAAATGAGCTCTTTAATAGAAAAGAGAGAAGGTATTTCAACAGTGTTTTCTCATGTTTCTTAATTTTAAACAAAATTTATATGAAAGTTTTTTTAGATTAATTAGCTCTGTTTATTTTTCTCACTTAAATTTTTCTGTGATGCTTTGTCATAATCATTACTGTTCTGATGCCATAAAGGATCATAATAACTTCCAGTCAGAAATAAGCCATTTGAGCAGATAGGTACACAATGAACCAGTTTCCCTTTAGAATGTAAATAAAAAATGGGGAGGGGGAAAGAAACTGATATATATATATGCATAATTACATTATTTTTGTTTGATGGTAGTATGAAAACTATTCAGACTATTAAATTCTTTTTTGAAAATGGCATTTTTAGCCAGGTGTGGTATTGCATGCCCATGATGTTCTCTGGAAGCTGAGATAGGATTGCTGTGAGTTCCAGGCCATCCTGGGGCTACAGAGTGAATTCCAGGTCATCCTGGGCTTGAGTGAGAGACCCTGCCTCAAAAACAAACAACCCACTCAAAGAGCAAGGCTACAATTTTGAGATAATGTAATTCAAATATTTTCTGTAGCCAAAAAGCCCTAACATATCGTAAGTAGGTATTTGTTGTCCACAAGTAGGAGCAGCATATGTGGAGAAACAAACAAGTAAATGAAAAATTAGGATATACTCAGTAGTTGCTTTATGAGCGTGCCTGTCTTTTGTTTGTAGTTTTTTAAAAATATTTTGTTATATAACTCATACATGAATTTAGAATACCAACTTTACAACTTGCTTTTTCCTTCATTTGTGAGCTAGCACTATAACACTCAGGTCTTACTGCTGCTTGCTTTTGGGTTGTAGCTTTATAATTAATGGAAAATTAAGATTAAAGTTCTAGAGGTAACAGTTGCTTAGGATACTTCACAAGTTAGATGTTATTTATAAAACCATATTATTATAATATGTGCTTTATTTTACTTTGTCAGTTTGAAAAGTTAATTAATACCTAATACAGATATTGATTTTATGCTCTGTAACTAACTCTAACTCCTGCAATGTAGACAGTTTTAACATGAGGCAGACATGATGGACCCATTATGGCACTGAAACCCAAACCAATAATTGACCTTCTAATTGTAGAGTCATATTTATTGTCCTACTAAAATTATTGAACAAAAGTGAACAAAACTATTGTTTTCATGTGTTCTTTAGTTTCTCAAATACTGTGAAGCTAGTATTTGTGAAGGTCTGCTATATGTTGTATGTATGTCTGTATGCTGTAAGGAATGATATCAACTTTCATTGTCTAATATGCTTCAGAAACATATAGGACCTTAGTTTCAGTCCTTTTATTGGGCAACTAAAAAGTCTTTCATTTATCAACTTCATAGCTATAATTCCTTTGTGAGCTGTTTATCTTGTACTTATCTTTTTGTTATAGTCCAGTAGTTGAACTATCCATTTTGGTGGCCAGTCAACAAATTTGGCTGTTGAGTAATTGAAATGTGGTTAGCTTGAATTGAAAGGTTTTTAAAAGGAGAAAATACACTTGGATCTTGAAGATTTATTATAGAAAAAGTAGTTATTTCACTAATAATTTGCATAATGACTATTATGCTAGAATGACTATTTTAGATATATTGCATTGAGTAAAATGTAATTCATTTCTGACTATTTTACACTTAAATGTAGCTACTAAAAACTTTATATTACACATGTGGCTCCCATTTGTTGCTGTCGTGTTTCTGTTGAACAGTACTGTTCAATAGACTTATCATTTTATATAAGGAGAAAAGATTTAGAAATATACATATTAATCCTTTTACCTAATTTCATTACTAAATTCAGAAGTTGAAAGTATTCCAAAGCTGTCCCTATGTTCCAACAGTAAGTTACATTTGTTCTATACATTGTAAGTATACATATATTGACGAGTATATCATCATTTGACCACCAATTAGAAGTTCAACTATATTAGTCTGAACTAGAATAGAGAGGATAAGGAAAAATAAACCACAATCAAGAGTTGAGAAAGGGGACATTTTTAGGAATTATATACATTGTGATCTAGAATTATACTGTGTCCCATCCAGTTTTCTCTGATTATAGCTGACCTTGAAAAACATTAAAAGGAAGATATATTTAGTGAGTTCCATGCTGAGGAACAAAAACTTATACCAAAGACTACTTAAGGGACTAAGAATATAGCTCACTAGTAGAACAATTGTTTAGTATATTGAAGACCCTGGGTTCTAGTTCCCTGCACTCCTCTCCCCCCTTTAAAAAAAAAGCCCATCATGTAGTAGTTCCTGTGTGTGCATACACGTGTGTGCATGCATGTGTTTAAATTTTGTTGTTATAAGCCTAGTGTGGTTGTGGTGGTTCATGAAATTAATCCAAGCACTGGAGAGGCTGAGATAGAAATACTGCAGTGAGTTCTAGCCTGTCTGGGTTATAGTCAGTTCTAGGTCACCCACCACCTTTCCCCCTGCAAAAAAAAAAAAAAAATATCTTTGTGCAAAAGGGGGTGAAAAATATCCTATCATAACAAAGACAATGACAAATTCTTTAAGCTTCTGTTTGATACCAGTGAGGATATTCTTTGTTTCCTCTTGAAATGATTCTCTTTTTCCCATCCCACTCCATGTCCATGTTAATTTGTTTTGTTTTGTTGTGTTTTTTCCAGTAAGGCTTACTTAGTGCCCTGATTAGGTTTATTTTCCATTTATTTAATGAAGAATAACAAGCACTGTTATGTTTTGTACATTCCTTTTTTGTTTTATTTTTAATTTAACTCTTTGTTTTACAGATGAGGGCAGAAGTGCAGTTGACCAAGCAGGTGGTGCACAGATTGTAATTGACCGTCTAAGGTCACTGTGCAGTATAACAGATCCCGCCAATGAGAAGCTCTTGACTGTCTTTTGTGGCATGCTGATGAACTATAGCAATGAGAATGGTAAACAAAACTGAAACCTTGCTTTATCTATGGGGGAAATTTAAACATAATCTTTACTGTAGTACACAACAAAGAATTGAAAATAAATGATTTATAAGTGGCATATAAAATTAATAATTAACTTATAGTTAATTAGGTAATTTACATTATATAGATAGTTTACAAAATGGTCTACTTTAATGAATGGAACTAATTTTTGAAGGATTGTCCTAGAAATCAGTACCAAAACTTAAAAAATCAAGAATATGGTATAGCTTAAGCTTTTACTATAAACCTTTTTTTAATGAATGACATAATAGCCTCATGTATATAGCTCTATATTAACACCGGGAATAGCTTTAAATCAAACATTGTTTTCAGAAGTAAATTTAGTTTATTCTAATTACTCTATTTACTTAGAAGAATAAAAAGCTCTAATAAAATCTAACTAGAAAAATAAAGTTCAAGTAACTGTAGATAGCTCATTTTAATACTCTCTTTAAACAACTTATTTTTCTAGAAGACATTTTTAGAACCTAGCAACAAATTACATATCAGCAATTTTCACATAACCTATATGATTTCTAATAAAATGAATATTAAAAATAATGAGAGTAGCCATGCATGGTGGCATATACCTTTAATCCCAGTACCCAGGATTCAGAGATAGGAGGATCACCATCACCATGAGTTTGAAGCTGACCTGGAACTACATAGTGAATTCCAAGTCAGCCTGGGTTAGAGTGAGACCCTACCTTGAAAAAGCAAATTATTTATAGATGATAGATAGATGATTGATAGATAGTAGATGGATAGATATTAAATCTTTATAATACTTTTATGTCAAGATACTCATTTATCATTTTTTTTAAAGAAAATATTGTGTGGATCAAATGTTCAAATTCCACGATTTTTCTGACATGGTACATATTGATTTTTCTGTGGTTTATTTCATGGCATTTTTAGTTGTAACAGTTGCATATTGAATGTGTGATATTATTTACTTTCCTGTGTTCTACAAAAAACATGGCTGTCTCACCATTTCTGATTGTTTGGTTTGAGTCCCTCATGCTCCCCTCTCACTCCTCTACACACATTTGATAATCGAGGTCCAAAGAAATATTCTCAGTACTTTAAAAAGAGTAAGTAAAAGTTGACATTTTGTCTGAAAGGTTTAGTGGCAGTGAATGGGGGAGGCTGGCAGAATGAATAGCCCCTTGTTCCAGTAATGGACCTGCCCTTCTCTCTAGCTGTTTCTGTGTGGCAATTTTGCTAAATACCAAATTCTTTTATTTGGGGAAGGAATGAAAAAGTCTGAAAAAACTAGGTTTTCACATAATATGTGATTTGTAAATGTGGCATTTCCCTTTTGAATTAGATACAAAGTGTCCTTGGGTCTTATTCTCTCAAACAGATACCAGTTGTTAAAGATCTGAATATAATTATTTATAATGTAAAATAGTTTTTTATTGTCCAAATGGATATAAGTTTAAAACATTTGGTACTCCTTATATGGTAGAATGTCCTTCTGCTCTGGTGATTACTTTTTGAAAGAGGAAATATAAAAATGAGCAGGAGAAACAGAAGGGACAGTCTGGGCAATCCAAAATACATGGCTAGTTCCTCATTGAAAGTCAGCTGTCGGGAGTTACACTCAGAAATCACTGGTCAGTTGTTCATGTTGCTTCCTTTCTCTTTAACTTCATTTGAGCATGGACTCAAGACCAAGTCGGAGATGTGTTAGGAAAGTAAATGAAAGTACTAGTCAAGAAGTCAGAATAGACTTCAGTTGTTACATTCTGAGCTAGTTGTCAGTCCTATAAGGAAGTTATTCAAAAATCTCTATTTAAAAGGTTGTCAGATGACTGAATGGACCTCAAAATATCACAATTGCAAAGCAGAAAATAACAAATTTCACTAACTGAGTTCTTGTAACAGAATTATGTGTCCAGGGAAGTCTACTTCCAAGGTAATGAATAGTAATATATAGAGTGCACTATCTAAATGCTCTATCTATTTTTAAGGTAGGCTTTTTTTCTGTTGTTCAAGTATTTCTAAGAAATAACTTAGATACTTTGAAAAGATATTAAGTTTTCATGTAATAATTTGATCTAAAATGTTTTTGTTCCATTATTCCAAATACTGCAGTTTAAATATACTTTTCAAAATTTAATAGATGAAATAGTTATTTTTACCAAGTAAATGCCAAAATTTTTACTAATGTCTTTTTTCTGCTTCCTTTTTCTAAGTCATGAGCATCTTAGTTTTTGGAGTTTTTGTTCTCAGTGTTTTAATGTATGTCATATTTCATTTGCTTTGCTTTTAAGCATCTTTTTGTTGTGATCATATTTATTTCTCTGCATTTAAAATTTGTTTCTGAAGACATAAATATTAGCTCTTCCTTTCTAACTTTATATCATTTGGTATTATCTGTCTCCACCCACATGAATCACAGAGACCAAAGAACCAAGAGGTTTACTGACATAAGTTTTTTTTAAATGGCATTTACCTTTGAATTTCGGTATATAACTATATTATGAGTAGAACATATGAGTGATAAATCTCTCCCTTCTATTCTAGCAGAAAATTAACTCTGCCTTTAGGCCCAATAATTTAAGCCTTATCCCTAGTTAGGGAGTTTTTCAGTTTTTTTTTTGGAAAAAAAATAGAGAGAGAGAGAGAGAGAGAGAGAGAGAGAGTTAGAGAATTAGTATGGGCAAGCCAGGGCCTCTTTCCACTGCAAAAGAACTCTAGATACATGTGCCACTTTGTACATCTGACTTTATGTGAGTACTGGGGAATCAAATCAAGCAAACACCTAACCCCTGGGCCATCTCTCCAGCCCCTGAATAAATGTTTTTTAAGTATGCAAATAAGAAGGTACTGAAACTGATCACAAAGGCCTATCTTTTCCTGAGGAAAGCCTTTTAAAATTGTTTATTATCTCTAAAATGGATTGCAACAGACCAACAAACTGAAATTTAGGAATATCTTTATTCATATACTTTCTATATTATGAAATTCAGCAATCCAGTTTTTAAATCTATTAAGTAAAGAATAAAACATTTCCTTTCAGTATAGGCATTTTCATACCATTTGATAAAACTATGTATATAATTGAAAGTTACTAGTTTAAAAGTTTTGAATTAACTTGGAACTATATTTTTAAACTATTAGCTGATGTTACAGTCAGCTTTCTAGTTGCTGCATAGAAAGAACCCAAGCAAAAGCGGCTTGTGGAGGAATGGGTTTATTTGGCTTACAGACTGGAGGAGAGACTCCATCCTGGCAGGGAAAATGATGGCATGAGTAGAGGGGTGGACATCACCTCTGTCACAGCACTGCAAACAGTGGCAGGAAGGTATGCCAAATACTGGCAAGGGGAAGCTGGTTTATAATCCCCATAAGCCAGCCCCCAACAACACAGCTCCATCGAGGTTGTAAAATCCAAACTGCCATCAGCTGAGGACCGATTACCCAGAACACATTCATTTTTTTGTTTGTGGGGGACACCTGGATCAAACCATGACAGTCCGCCCCTGGCCTCCACAAACTAATAATCATACATGATGTAAATACAATATGTTCAGCTCAACTCTTAAGTCCCCACAGCTTTCAACTGAGCCATAATACCAAAAATAAACCCGTTATGGCACAGAACATTCACACTGCAAAACATGAGGCACAGCAAAAACAGATTGAACCAATACAAGATTTAAAACAAGCCGGGCGCCATCAATCTCTAACTCCAAGTTCAATGATTAATAACAAGTCTCTTGGAGATTCAATTCCGCCCCTCAAGCTCGGCTACTCATAGTCCAAGAAAACTTCATCTGGTGCTGGCAGCTCGCCTTGGCACCCATCCAAAGTCTTGGAATTCTTTGGGTCTCCATTGCAACTCACAGTTCATCCTCATGGCTTTATCAGGCTCCATGCAGGCAACCTTGCACACCTGCTTCACACACCGATGGCCATTTTTCAAAAACAAAACTGTGTTGCAAATCCAATGACCCTCTCTTCTTGCATTTGTTATACTCCATAGAACCAGGTGGGCTACCAACTTGTTAATCCAGGGGGAACAGAGCATTCAGGCCCCTTACTTCAAAGAATCTGCATTCTTCCTGTTGTTCCAATGCAGACCAGCTGGCCCAATTTCAATGGTTGTCATCTCTCAAAACAATTGCAGGTGAACGGGCAGCAGTTTCGACCCAAAGATCTTTCTTTCTGTGCCATCTCCATCTGCTCACACCAGTCCATCTTTACGTAAAACAACCCTGCACAGGTTCTCAGGACAGAGGCAGGCAGAACGCAGCAAGCCTCTCACACAAACTGCTTCTGGCACAGTCCTGACCAAGTTCTTTCTCACATTAGTAAGCCAAACCTCATAGTCCATAGTTCTTCCATGAAGCTGTGCTCACAGCACTGCGAGGCATCTCTTAGGACAAGGTTTCAAATCCTTCCATATTCCTCCTGCAGATCACTTCCAAAAGGTCCAAAGCCACAGAATCAGGGTTCCAGCAGCAACAGATGACCCCATATCCTGGTACCAAAACTGTTGCGGTCAGCTTTCTAGTTGCTGTGCAGAACCCAAACAAAAGCGGCTTGTGGAGGAATGGGTTTATTTGACTTACAGACACGAGGGGAGACTCCATCCTGGCAGGGAAAACGATGGCTTGAGCAGAGGGGTGGACATCACCTTCGCCACAGCACTGGAAATAGCGGCAGGAAGGTGTGCCAAACACTGGCAAGGGGAAGCTGGCTTATAACCCCATAAGCCTGCCCCCAACAACAGCTCCATTGAGTTTATAAAACCCAAACTGCCATCAGCTGAGGATCGATTACCCAGAACACATTCATTTGTTTGTGGGGGACACCTGGATCAAACCATGACAGCTGGCTATATTCTTTTTTTTTTTTTTTTTCCTCTACTGATAAAGCAATTAAGACTTAAAAAAATATTTTTTTTTAATTTGAGAAAGAAAATGGGTCTGCCAGGGGCTCTTGCCACTGGAAATGAAGACCAGACGCATGTGCCACATTGTGTTTCTGGCTTTACAAGAGTACTGTGGAATCGAACTCAGGCTATGACAGGCTTTGGAACCAGGCTCCTTTAACCACTGAGCCATCTTCCCAGACCAGTTATGATTTTTTTTTCCAAAAAAAAAAAGATTTATTTGCAAGCAGAGAGAAAGAGAATGAATGGGCATGTTAGGGCCTCTTGCCACTGTAAACGAATTCTACAAGCATACACCATTCTGTGCATCCAGCTTTATGTAGGCAGTGGGGAATCAAATCTGGGTCATTAGGCTTTGCAGGCAAGTGCCTTAACCACAGTCTCCAGTTATGACTTCTATATCCAGATTGGTAAGTATAGATTGAATAGTAAAAGCTATACTGCTGAGTCAGACATTGCACCAATATTGCTGTATAACACCATACTGACATAAAATAGGACAGAAGTAACACCAGTTAATAAAAATCACTTAGAATTTTGAAAATCATTCCTATTTTTTTATGTTGCAAAAAAAAAAGCAGTACAGAAATACAAGTTGAGGATTTGGTATTTAATTTCAGGAAATATTTTGAACTTCCTATTTATTTACATACAACTAAAATTCTGCTTACTCTATAAACAAAGAACTCAGATCTTGAATTGTAGATACTTATATCTCCTTAAACTTTAAACATCTTTTTCCTGGTTTGGGTACTCAAAATGTTGCAGATCAGAATAGCACCTTCTAGAGGAATCTGTTTATTCACAGTTGTTTTATTACATGTAGCCATAATATCAGAAAATAACTAATTGGAAACTCCTTGGAGGCTTAATATTTTGCTTCATATAGTTGTGCTAGAGACATAAAATAGAAGTCTTAGAATTCTAAAAGAAATGTTTTAACTAGCAAGTATTAATATTAAAAACTGAAGTTATTTTTAAAATATTTTATTTATTTGTAAGCAGAGAGTGTGGGTGCAATAGGGCCTCTCAGTACTGCAAAGGAACTCCAGATGCATGCACCACTTTGTGCATCTGGCTTATGTGAGTACTGGGGAATTGAACCTGGGTCCTTAGGCTCTGGAGGCAAGTACCTTAACCACCGAGCCATCTCTCCAGCCCCCCACAACTGATTTTTTTATGTGACCTGTGTTGAAAAAGTGTAGGCAATAAACTTACCACCAGGAATTGGTTCCTTCTAAATTTAGTAATACAGCATACTTAATTTGTGGCTACTACAGATAGTTGCACTAATATTCTTTAGCATCTTAGTAATGCTTGTTCTTAAATTTTTTAATTTCTACTATTTTTATAAGATAACTTTGTAATTATCTTATTTGCTGTCTGGATGACAACTAAACTGTGGTTGAAGAGAGGCCATCTGTGTGATTTAGGAAATACTCCTATGGTATGTTACTGAAGAAAAACTGAATTTAAGAATATTAAGATTTTTGCTGAATGAATTGCTTGAAATAGGTCAGTGAAGTATTTCCTATCTAACTAAAGAGTATTGCATTTGCCATTAATTTTAGCTTCTACTTTCAGCAGTTTCATTGTATTCATTCTCTTAGTGAACCCAGTCCAATACTTGGGTTAGCTTATTTTTCTTTACACTTAAAATAAGTAGAAATGAATTAAGAATAGCAAAACCTAAAAGCAAGTTGACCTGAGTTATATGTGTATCCTTATGTTTTCATATTACTTGATTATAGGTCCCAGGAGCATCTCCTAAATGTTAGATGCTTTGACAAATGATTTGGTCCATCTGAGTGAAGAGTTGTTTCTTAAGTATAGGCAACTGATGCTTCTATATATTTCCTAAATGCTAAAATTTTTTGTCTAACTCTTGGATGGAAAGTAATTCAAAATGCAAAACTTAATCTTTGCCGTCTTATCTTTGTTTCTTAATGATATTCCTTTCCCAGTACAGTATCTAAAATATATTTTCTATACATTTTTCTGTTAATAATGACATAGGAGATAAACTTTTAAGCTTAATCTTTTAAAGCCCACTTTGTCAATTGTGTGTTAAGAAATATGTATTAAATGAAGTAACAACAATAAGGATTTTTATTGTTCAGCTGAGAGTTGTCAGGTTTATTTTATTTACTTTATCTACCAGCTGTTGTTTGCTTTGTTAAAAAAAATTCTGAATTTTTACAACCTGTCCAATAGAGCATTCTAATCAATTTGATGAAGCATATACATTCATGAAGTTCTACTGAAAACTTTTTAAAATTATTTTATTTTTGATGATTTTATAAATGTTCTTAATGTATTTTGATTATATTCACATCCTGTTAGCTTATCTTGTTCCTTTCCCACTGAACTCCCTTTTAACTAGTACCACTTTTTTTTTCCTTTCATCCATTGAGTTTGTACAAGCATGAGTTGGGAGTTGCATACCACAGCATAGGCAAGTAAGCAATGGCTACGTGATGAAGAAACCGTTTCTCACTCCCCCAGAAACTGTTAGCTGCGAATGGCTCCTCAAGTGAGTCTGCCCCCATGAAGATTGTTGACAGGCCCGATCTTCTGCCGGTTTTGTTCAGTAGCACCAGCTTCTGAGTCCATGAGTACACTAGCCAAGTACTCAGAAGACAGTGTTCCCCATCCTCCAGCTCTCACATGGTTTCCATCCTCTCTTTGCATTGCTCCCTGAGCCTTAAGAGATGGTCTAGATGCCCCAGGGCTGAGCACCAGCTCACAGCACGCTTCATGTCAGCACTGTCACAAGTTTCAGTCTCCCCAGTAACTGCTGCCCACTGTTTAAAGAATTTAAACAAATTCTCTGGCCAAAGCTGAGAGCAGCACTAATATATGGGCATAAGCATAAGTATTTAGAAGGCAGTTTGATAGGTGCGATATATGTTAGCAAAACAGTAGTAGTAGCTTCCTCACTCATACCACTAACGGCTTATCTAGCCACTGGATCTTGACAAGGTTTATATTACCAGGTGTGAATTCACTCCTGTGGAGCGGGCCTCAAATCCAATCAGGAAGCAATTGGTTTCACCCACAATAATCATGGCACAATTGCACCAGTGGGCATATCGTGCCTGGTTATTTGGTTGTGTAGGATGCAGCCTGTGTAGCACCTGCTGGTACTGTGAAAGCTAGCCTTTAGGAAAGAAGTTTCCAGCACAGTACCATCTTGATTTCTGTATATCCTGTAACCAGAGCATGTGTTGTCTTCAGAAATAGGCTCTCACTGTCTAGTTCTGGTGAGCAACCAAGTACAGTGAAATAGCTTATATTATTTTGGGGCAATAGGGAGCCTTCCTGATCAACAGCTCGTAGGGAGATATCCCAGTCCTGAGAATGGGAATTTTACTTAATAACTAGTTTAGTAACCTATGGCTTCTGTGTACAAATGCTTTTTTTTTGGGGGGGGGGTAATGTTTCACTATAAAAGCAGACATTCTGATATTTGTTAATTTTGCCTTTTCAATTTAACCAACCAAGCTATGTCACATTTTAGTCATAGACTATTTACCCTAATAATGCTGTTACTTAATAGGTAGCCTAGGAAGTTGTTTTTTTTGTAGAACTGTATCAAGAACACATTTTGTTCTTATTCACACTTCTGAGTGCACAAATCTAAAACTTTATCTCAGGAAAATGAAATGGTTATTCATTATCTTGTGATTTTAATAGCCTAGTACTTAAAGTTTGTCATGCTATTATAGGATATTTTGTTGGCATTGTCAGCTTCTAGGTTGCTCGTGAAATTATCATTGCACATTTCACACTGCACTATAACCTAGATGCATGCCATTTTTAACTGAGGTCAGTGGAGGAGTGTGGTGGTTTGATTCAAGTGTCCCCCATAAACTTAATGTGCTCTGAATGATTGATCCCCAGCTGGTGGCAATTTTGAAATTGGAACCTTGTTGGAGTGTGTTGCTGGAGGATTATAGCAGCTTCCCATTGCCAGTGTTTGGCACACCTTCCTGCCACTGTTTGCAGTGCTGTGGCGGAGGTGATGTCCACTCACTGCTCATGCCTTCATTTCCCTAAGCCAAGGTAAACCCTTTCCTCCACAAGCTACTTTTGGTCGGGTTCTTTGTGCAGCAACAAGAGGCAGGCTGGAACAAGGAGCAAATTATGTTTGACGTTCCCTGTTTTCAAGCATGACTTTCTTCTGTATTTGCTTCACAGTTGGATCTAAGGTGATTAATCATAGATATGACTTAGATATTTAATATTAGAGTTATTATTGGATATTTTCAAGATTTTCTTCACTACTAAAATTTCAGGTGGCAAAGTTAGTTTTCTGATTTTTTAAAACTCGTCACAATATTTAAATTTTCCCTTATTGAACTTTATTGAAAGACTTATTGCACTCTATTGAAAGACTTATTGAATGAGATAATTAAAAATCACTTCCTAATTAATTTTATGCTATAAATTTTGAAAGAAAACCTATTCTGCCTCAGTTCAATTTTTATATCTGTATAGCTGTCAACACCATTAATAATTATTGAATTTTAATAGTTCAATGATATACAGTTATATTTCACTTGACTTAAATTTTTAACATATGAAACACATAGGGAGAGTTTTCTGTGTACATGGAATGCTTTTCTAAAAATAAATATTAGGATAGTGATCTGAAAAGCCTTTATTTTTGCATCTTATTCTTATTGTTTATTATTTATTATTACTATTTGGTTTTTGAGGTAGGGTCTTGCTCTAGCCCAGGCTTACCTGGAATTTACTCTGAAACTTCAGGGTGTCCTCAAACTCACAGTGATGCTCCTTCCTCTGACTCCTGAGTGTTGGGATTAACGGCTTACCCCACCAAACCCAGTCCTTATTCTTATTGATGATGCTATATTAGTTGAAGTTTGTTGGTGTGAAGAGCATGACCTGAGATATTTAAGTTCCAAAAATGGCATTGAAGTAAGCATGAAGTTGCTTGACCTTCCAGTTGCTGTGATTAAACAGAAGTGAATACTAGGTTTTGAGCAAATATCATTCACCTCTAATTTAGAACACTTTTGAAGTCCTTTCAGAATGGAACTGAAAACAGAAGTGTCATATGTAGACTAAGATAAAAATTGCAACACTTCTAACTGTAAGTAGTTCTAATTAACATTGAACTACCTATGTTAATTTACCAAAAAATGTTAACTATAAAAATAGGTGTAGAGGTTAGTCTTTGGATAGGGCATATGTCCTCAACGCAATTTATACATTGCATATAACTTCTCTGTACTTTTTACCTGTTGAAAACTACATTATGGGTTTGAGAGTACCCTACCACAGAGATACCCACACATTCATGTTCATTGCTGCTCTCTTAACAATAGCAAGGAAATTAAATCAACCTAGATGCTCTCTAGCTGATGACTCAATAATAAAATATGTCTATGTGACACATACACACAATGGAATTTTACTCAGCTATTTAAAAAATGAAGTTATGACATTTGCAGGAAAATAGATCAGATTGGAAAAAAATAAACTACACGAGGCATGTGAGGTCCAAAAAACAAAAATCTTGTGTTTTCTCTTATATGTGGGTCATAACTTTTTATGGTTTATGAAAATAAGGGTATGTAAATAAGGGGATCTGAAAGTAGATTTAGGACATGTAACTAGATACTAGAAAATGAGAGGGGAACATGAGGTGATAAGAAAAGGAGTGACAAGTAAGGTAACATGTCATATCAAAGTGGAAAGGCAAATATGGTGGAGGGAGCATGGGGGATGGAGAGAAGAGGGAAAGAGAAACAAAACTAAATTTGTTTGAAAAATAACATAATGAAACCCAATTCTTTTTATACTATAGAAAATAGGCAAGCAATATACAAATGGTCCAGAATAACCAGTAAAGTTTTTTTTTTTCTTTTAAAGCCAGTATCTTGTTTAGTAAATAAGAACTTGTTTATATTTTTAGGGCAGTCTTATAAAGTATACATGTTGGGATATAAATGAAACTGATATTTAGCTTAGTTTTCTATATTACAATTATTTTCTATAATGTGTTTCCTGTTTTAGCAATGCTTATGGAAGTAAAATCCATGGTTAGATTCACTTAATTATAGGTATTATATTGACAGCTGTCAATACTCCTTAAAAAAAAAAAAAGGAAAGCATTGTTTAGCCTTAAGGAACAGCTTCTGTCTGAGATGAGAGCATAGATTAAATCCTGATAGATAGATCCATAGAAACTTCAGCATTTGTTTAAATAAGAGTTGATAACCTGAAGTTAATATAGAGAAAAAATTGCCTACTTAAGACATAATCACCACTTATCACAGGATTGAGAACACTAAATGTGTTAGCAATCTTAGAGATAATGAAGTGATTTCCTATTTCTTTTGGGATTTTTGCTTTTTGTTGTTGTTGCTACTATTTTACATTAATCTCATACATATAATTATGACATTCATCTTTAGAACTTTTAAAAAATTTGCTGTTTAGAAACATTTTTATTTTCTAAACCAGATTTTAAAAATTTTTCTTGCTTATTAATTTAATATAAATGTATTATTTTGGACAATGGTATTCTTAACTAATCTTGATTTGGTCTGTTTTTTTTTTCTTTTTGAAATTCCTGTATATTATTGAAATATATAACCTGGGGATTAATGGAGTAGTCTGGAAACTACATGTTTTATGAATAGAAGGCTTTGAAAATAAGGAATTTTAAACACATATAAGTCAGACTTCTACCAGGTTTAGATTAACACATCTCTCCATGTCTTTATAACCAACAAAAAATCCTGACTAACAAACTAAACTTCACTCATCCTGCACGCTTGTGTGTACAGTCAACACTAATCACTCTTGGTAGCTGTACATACATCTGTTTTCTTTCCAGTGTTATAGAACTTCATGACTAAAGTTCCACATCATGGTTAAATCAGCCCTGATTTTTAAAATTATATCTTTATTATCCATAATTAGATACACTGTATGAGCAAATAATGTGTTGGTATCCCCAATTCCCAGATTTCCCTCCTCCCTGTCCCCAATTAACTAGGTATCCTCCATGCGCAAATTGGATCAGGCCATGTGGTAGGGGGTTATGGATAGCCTAGGAGTCAACCTGGTTCCACCCCCTATGTATGTTGTTACTGAGGGGGGCCATATGTATGGATATTCTCCTCCACCGTGGCTCTTACAATCTTTCTGCTCCCTCTTCCGCTCAGTTCCTTCAATCCTG
Source organism: Zapus hudsonius (assembly GCA_004024765.1). NCBI lineage: Eukaryota > Metazoa > Chordata > Mammalia > Rodentia > Dipodidae > Zapus > Zapus hudsonius. The sequence goes on from PVHP010005619.1 coordinate 57,555, forward strand.
ATTTTTTAATTTTCATGCCCTGGTGTTAGAAATACAGATTTTCCATTAAGTCAAATTCAGTCTCTGCTATGCCTAAATGAAATGGCTTTCAACCAGTTTGTCTCAGAATGTTTCATCAGGCCTTCTCCTGACTTATTTTCACTATTTCAGCTATATACATCTCACCTCCGGTAGATTAGGTTTTAAATGCAAGCCTATAGGAAGCAATACCATGTCTTTACCTATAAATAATAGGCACACAATATATAGATACTAATGTATAGACTATTTTGAATTGTGTTCTATTTTTATGTAGTTTCATCCCTAAGTCTTGCTTACCATTAAGATTAGTAGACTTAAAGCATCATCTATAAAGACCTTGGAAATAACATAAACTTCTTAAGAAACTTCATACTAAACTTTTAGTAATTGGTCAAAATAACTGAATTATTGGTATTTTCAGCATATTTTTTACACCTGTAGTCTATAAAACCAATGTTTTAAACATTAAACTTAAAACTCAGGGCAAAAGGTTCCTCATCTTGAGATCTTCTCTCCAGATCTCCATTCTTTGGAGTTTCCATGAGTGTGACCTGAAGAACTTGGAACCATTGAAATTCAAATGTAGGTAGGTAAGTGTTCACACCAGCGCATGCGTTGATTGCCTTTTATCTCTTTGTATATGCATCTGTATTGCACCCCCTCAGTGCCTTTCTTCCTCTTCCTTCCCATAGATCATGTAGGGCCTGTGTCATCTTGATATTATGTAACTTTGTAAATCTGTACTTTGGTCAGTATTTGTCTGTGATGTGTGTCAGGAGCAGTTTTTAAAAGTCTTCAGATATTTGTGACATTGTGTTGTCTAAAGACTCTTCCACACATTTGTTTGTTGTGTCTGGGCCTGAGTTGCATTTTTGTGAATTGCTGTGTTTGTTGAACCTCTGATAAACATTTTCCTGGAATTGCTGGTGTTTGTTGAGGGATGCAGAAGTCTTGCTCTTGTTTGACATACTTCCCATACATCTGGAGGAGAATGTGTAAGAATTCCTTCCTCTCATTCTCTCTTCTAAGTTTTGTTCCTGATTAGATTACTGATACAGTATGTATCAACTGTTATCTGCTGGAGAACATTTATAAGCTTTCTTTAAAAAAAATAAAGTAGTCATTTGCTTCCATTTTAAGAGTTAATATAAGCCTCTCCAACACAAACAGGACCCCTACTTAATAGTGACAGAGATAGTAACTGAAATGAGTAGACAAACTCTGGAATACTCTCCTGTGCTTAAGTAGATCTATTAAAATAAGAGATGTTCTGATGATTTATTAAAATAATTTCTCTCAATATATGAGACAAATCTAGGATTATTACATTCTTTCAATTTTTATCTTTTTCCTATTATCACATCAGCCAAGCACATCTTTAAACTCCATAGTGCGTTTTCTATGTTCTCTCCCTTCCACAACCCTCATTGAATCCTTTGACATTGATTCTTAAAGTTGTTTTCTGGACCAAGATACCTTTAGATACCTAAAATACTAAGTACCTCAAAGAATGCATATATTGCATGTATGGATCACCACTAGTGATCAATGCTCACTAGAATAGAAAATGTTAAATATTTAGGGTTGTATTTTAAAATATTGATAGGCCCATTTTGTTAAAATTTAATAATAAAGTTGCTAAGAAAATTAGCATTTTTAATGTCAATATGTTACAGTGAAGAATGCAAGTTACAAAGTTTGATGTCACTGCCAGAGTTTAGGCTATTGTGACACCATTTTTACCTACGATTTCTTTTCATCTACTGTCAATGCAAATGTCAACATACTGAAAAAGACAAAATCCTGGTGCTTTCATATACAGGATTTTGACTTTGTGACTTGTGAAAGAATTTCAGGAACCCTACTTTGAGAATTATATTCTAGGACGCCTCTTCATCCATCAAATGAAAATTTGTATCAGCCTGTATGAGTAGTTCTGTGCTCCTCTGGACCTTCCTCATTCAAGGAAAATTTCTTGTACAGAGTGTGAACACATTTTAGTTACTTGAGTATGGTTATTGTTTCAGTTAGCAGCAGAGAAGAAGGTATTAAGGAAAGCACCCAGTTAGTCTCCTATATATTTTTCTCTTGTGTGTGGTATGTGTGTTTTATGTGAGTATATAATTCATTTGGCTCCTGTGTTTTAAAACACATTTTCACAAAGTAACATGAATTACATAAATTAAGACGATTCACACTATGTGCCATTTGGCTATGCTACATCTACTGACTTGCTATCATTTCAGATGTTACTAGTGCCATTTGTATACCAAAGACTTTGCTAAAGCTCTATAACATTTTTAAACTTTTTGCTTCTCTTTTCCCTGGAACCAAAATTTGTATCATTTTAAAAAGCAATCCAAGAAAGTGATTGAGATGCCTAGTTAGAAGAACATGAAGAGCACTATCTTCTAAGTGGCATCTTTCTGTTATCTCCTTCATAAAGCATGTTACTCCTCTGATGGCCCTGCACTGTTGGGTATTTATAAATATTGTGCCAGGAGTACTGAGGGGGTGTGTGGTGCTTACTTATATTCAGACATAGAACAGAGTTTGACTCACACTCAATGCATGCGCTAGTGCTCACGCTTACGTACATGAAATTTAGTATTCAGCAGCTCTGCAGTAATTGTTGAGCTAGACATAAATGAGTAAATTAAAATACTGCTAAAGAACAAAGATATGCTGAGGTGTGATCCACTAATAAAGAAATGTACTGGTAAGTAATCAAAATATTTTCTAATTTGGAGAGCTCCTTGGTATGTGATCATTCTAAATACTATATAATGATAGTCCAGATGTTCTGCCCATATAGTATATAACACTATATTGTATAACATAAGTATTTTTACTGTAAGTATTGAGAATCATTTGTTAAATACTACATTGTATTCAGGAAAAAATTTAATCAAAAGTATAAAATTAGAGCTGGCTCAATGGGTAAAGTTCTTACCTTGCAAGTATGAAGACCTGAGTTTGGATCCCCCACAACCACATATAATTTTGAATGTGGCAGAAACAGGGATTCCCCTGGTCATTAGCCAGCTAACCTAATCAAGTCATTGAGCTCTGGGTTCATTAAGAGACCCTATTTCAAAGAACAGTTTCAGGGTAATAGAGGCAGACGTCATGTGTGGACCTGTGGCCTCCACAAAAAACAAAAGTATGAAAGCAAATCATGTGGTGATTATAAGAAAGACTGTTTGAACTCTTAAATATAACTAACCCTCCTTTTTTCCCAGGTATTCTTGCTTTGATAACAGACCCCCTTTCTAGTACAGCTGACCCCACAACCAAACCAGGTATCCATCTGTGATTGCCCACTCACCAGTTTTCAGGGGAGTGAACTATTATTAGTATTCACAACCCATTCTAAAAGTTAGCAAAATTAGCAACCAGGCAAGACCACTGGCAACTGATGAGCTGGCACAAGAGACAGCTCAACTATCCCCTTGTGTTCTTTTCTCATAGTCATCCACATACTTCTTTACCCACAGTTTAAGAACATAGAGTAACAAAGGGATCACTGTGCAAACCCTATCAAGGAAACTGCTATTTTGTAAAATCTATTTTGTAAAACTGGTGTCTTTACATACCAAATCAATAACTTAAAAGAAATTGGAGATCATTTGCTTTTAAATAGCATGCAAATTTAAAGAGAGAAAAATGTCTTTTAAAGGGTGTTTCTGTGTCTTCAGATGAAACCAGTAGTAACAGTGTTCTGTATAAATATATGAATGTTTATGTGATTCTTGGCTTACTATAAGAGGTAGTACTTTTAATTTCCATTTGGGTTTATTTACCTTCGATCTTGCTACAGGTATTTTGTTATGATTGTACATGAAGTACCATTGTGAAAACCCAAGGCAAGTTTAGTACCTTAAAACTAATTAGTTGCTTTAAAAATAAAGGCAAACAATGAAAGGTCTTGGTTGACCTCATTCTCTTCACCTCTCAAGCTATCTCACTGAGATGATCTGTCACTATAATTAAGCCTCTGGAAAAAAAATATTTTAGGTTTTCATTGTTAAAACTCCGTTCTTTCTCAGCAGACACATACTTAGAACCAATCATTTCATGTGTTATATTTTTAAAGGAGTCTAAGATTCTTGCTTTTCTTGTAGTTTTCTAAACTTGCTGTTTTCTTAGTCTTTTCATGTATGCTATGATTAATTATATTGCAGATGTATCTAACCTTTTCATTTAAAAAGCAGTGGTAATGTTCAATTATTTAATATATCGTAAAAGCCTGATTACTAAAAATTATAAGACCCTATTTAAAACAAAGCAATTAGTGGGTTTTTAAAAATTATTTCACTTCTAAATTTCTGCTGGTCACTGAAAAAGAGTTGAAATTCAACTCTTCTGAACTAAGGTAATTTAAATGTTCAAGTCAGTAAAATGAATGTACTTTTATTTTCCTTTGTCCAAAGTGAACTGAATTTACACTACAGAGAATAACAAGTATTTTCTTACTAATGTTAGTTTGATAATATAAACACTTTTCTCTCTTTTTTTTTCTTTCTGTTCTTTACAGATTCCCTTCAGGCTCAACTTATCAATATGGGTGTTATCCCTACATTAGTGAAATTACTGGGCATCCACTGCCACAATGCAGCTCTTACTGAAATGTGTCTTGTTGCATTTGGTAACTTAGCAGAACTTGGTAAGTCTAAGAGATAAAGTCTATCATTTACTTACTAATGCTTTATGATAAATATTTATGAATTTGGGATTCACTTAAAATGTATTCATTTGTTTTTCTTTTAAGCACACAAGATACTTCAATGTTTCAAAAAATAAATCTTAAATAGATCTTATTAAGGTGTTTACAGTTGGGACTACTTTCTGTAATTATTTTATGTGTCATGATGTTTTTAGCCCAGAGGTAGAGTGTAAGAGAGGCCTAGGAGTTATCACCAACAGCACAAAAAAACTTTCTGTATTATTTGAGTTGCATATTTAAAATTATCTTCACTTGATTTAAGCATTCTTACAGAAAAGAATAATTTTTTTTTTTTGGAGGTAGAGTCGCACTCTAGCCCAGGCTAACCTGGAACTCACTCCGTAGTCCCAGGCTGGCCTCAATCTCACAGCAATCCTCCAACCTCTGCCTCCCTAGTGCTGGGATTAAATGTGTGTGCCCATCTCAGAAAAGAATGATGTTGAAAGCAAGAATTAAGTATCCAGAGGTAAAAAAACAGAACATTATAATATATTGATTTGACTAAATTATTTGCTAATGTATCTCTAAAAAGGCTAGCAAACTAAGGTTTTTTCACTTCCTTTCACAAAGTCATAGGTTTTTTTTCTATGAATATATTTGTAAGAGTACTATAGAATAAAATTTGAAAAGTCTTTAAAAATAAGACAGAGTAAGATCAATGCTGGAAACATACATGTCATAACAAGGACAGATGACTTGCCTTAGTAGCTCATCTCTATTTTTCTCCATATCATATATTACTCCTCTTTTATCTCCCTTGCTTCTTTTCCCATCTTTTTCTCCTTTGATCACAGGATTCTACAGAAAATTATAACACTTCATTTGAACCAGCCCCACAACCATGTAAAAAATAAATGCATTATAGGCATAAGGATGCCATTGGTATTTTTTCTAGCTATGTAATAGTTATGACATAAGCATATCATTTATTATTTCCATTTTATAAATTAAAGACTCTAAAACTCTTGATGTTCAATTTTCAAGCTAAATGTTCATATCTCTACACACTACACATTGAAATCTTTTCAGTACTTTTTTTGACTTTAAGCTTAAGGTAATAGGGATGATGTCCTAAAAATACTTAAAATTTATATTCAGTGGATTCATATCCTAGTATTTGTGTTTGTCTCTGCTTTTATTTTTTTCAAATTAGTGTTATTAATAAATTTTTTTCTCAAGTGAGACTAAGATTGAAAGAACTTTAGTTTGTGTTTAACAGAGTTATTTCTGTTATTAAAATGGGTTGTATGGGTTTGGTAGAAATAAAACAAAGATGATGTTAGAATCTCATACTGATAGTGTCAGTCTTGTTACCAAAAGCATAAGCATGGTGGTTCAGAGTTCTTGTAACTTACCTTTAGTTCCATCTTACTCCAATTTCAAGTCTTTTATTTTTAACTTCAGGAAGAATAGTTTTTAGGACTCCATGGTCTAGCATAGCAGTCACCAACCACGTGTGGCTTGAAGCATTGGAATGTGGGTGTGAATTGTGCTATGCTAGAACTATGAAATATATAGTGAATTTTAAAAATGTGAAAAACTGTAAGGTCTCTTACCAATATTTTTATGTTGATTCCGTGTAGAAGTGATAATAATTTGAAAATATTGGCAAAATAAAACATACAAATAAAATATATTATTTCTATTGGACAGTGATGCACTGGAGAATAAACCATACAACAAAGTTGTCCTTTTTCCTATGGAGGGCCCTTTACTTAAGAAGTTTTAGGAGAGTACATGGAAGAAGGCAAAGTCTGATGAGGTTTATCTCCCCAAACGTTAAAGTCAGTTCCAAGAAAGGAAATGACATTGACCCTTGGGATGGGCTGTGCTGTGTAAGAACTTATCCAATTGCAGCTGCTTGCTGAGGAACAATTTCACTCCTTTTATGGTTGTGTGTCTAAGTCCACTTTGAGAACTGGCAGAACTCCTGCTTAACTTCATGGGAAGGGTGGTAAGTTGTTGGCGTACTATGCACCAATGAACTTTTTTAGAGGGTTTTGTATCTGTATCAGATCTCGCTCACTCAGATATTGTGGAACCCTTTGTAGTAAATAGTTACAGTAATCTAAGCTAGTGATTTATTTATGATATAAATCAGTAGTACTTGCTATTGAATTATAATGAGTTCATGTTACATGTAGAATCCATATCATACATAAAGAAGCTCCCTCA